>JAVJIF010026446.1:0-50974 GCA_038442645.1 Agave tequilana
CATCTAAACAAATCTTCGCCAGATGGCAAGCCATCCTTTCTGTTTTTGATTTTGACATTGAATATCTTAAAGGATCAAATAATTCCTTACCCAATTTCCTAACTCGTGAATTCTTGACCACAGATTCAAAATGAGTACCGACAAAGGCAAATCTCCAATTAAAAAGACTGTCAATTCAAAAGACTATGAAATAAAGGTTTCATCACTTTCATCCTCGCCTATTCAAAGACCCAATAAATTTCAAGTTTTAGGTAATTTTCTTCACTACCTTATGCCATGACTCTTCAAAGCCTTCTTCAAAACTTTAAAACACTTCACGACCTCAGTCAACATTAGATTCATCTCCTTATTTCACCAAAAAGAATCCAGAACATTTACTCCTTACCACTTTTAATGAAGTCCCTGATTACAAAACCCTTACCGCATTTGCCAATAAAATCTTACCTCCTGGTTGCCAATGGATTCCTGAAGACCCACTGAAAACTCAGAGTATTATGAACTCGTCCTAGTTGATTCTGACTCCATTGAGTGTATCATACTATGGATAAAAACAATCCTGACAGATCTCTTATTCAAAATGCATCATCAAAAAGAATAATTAAACCGACAGAATGGGCATCATATAATACAATGAAGGATTTACAGTTATTATATTCTAAAAGGTTACTACTATCATGATTATCTGACGGCATGGTATCGTGCATTCCTCTACAGGCCATTTGATCACTCATGTTTCTTTACCTTCATTCTAACTGCCAAGAAGACTTTCTAATTTGGTTCTGTGAATGGTGGCATTCATACGGACCCACAACATACATTCTACCGCTAGCAGCACTCAAAGGATTCAATCTCTACCTACTCAAGACCAAAGGACTGCACTATGTTAAGAGGTACAGTTCTACAGAGAATTTAAAGTTCCATGGATTTTGTTAGAGTTACAGAATTGCTCAACATTATAGTATTGCCGACAAATTTTCCATGAGTCTCTTCCGAGAATTCAAAGTTAAATGGTGGGACAGATTTAATCAAGCTCTCTGTTCTGACACCATAGTTACTGAATTCCTCGCCACCAGGAAAAAGCTCCAACATCATATTCAACAGATTACCAAACAAACGGATCCTTCAACAACTCCAAAATCCACCTTCAAAACTCCAGTTCAACTCTAAAAGGACTCTGATTCAGAAGACGAATTCCAACAATTCTTACAATTCTAAAAATTCAAGAAAATGCAGAAACAACTCAACCGCTCACGAGCAAACTCCACAACATCCTCCACCTCCACTAATCCAATCGGTGGCCAAGATCCCTTTGATATGTAATCATCACTATGTACAAAAAAAAAAGGGAGAGAGAGAGATTTTACTTACTAACATTCTCTGCAGATTCCACAATTCACAGCCAGCGAGCATCAGAATCAATCTACTCGAAAGAAGACAAAGCACTCATCAAAAGCAGACAGCATCTCCAGCTCAAAAGTATCACCCGATTCGACAGCATTGCCAGAACAAAAGCAAAAAGACAAAAATGACAACGCACTTACCTTTCCAGCTCAAAAGCAAAAGACGACAAAACAACCAGCAAACGCACTTCAAAAGGGACGGACTCGCCAGCTCAAAAGTAAACCCACTCACTCGCTATAATTCAAAGGAGACATGACGGAAAGTAGATTTCACTTACCTCAAAGAACATGACGCACTCACTCAAAAGTAGATTCCATCATGAACGACAGCTCATCTCTAAATCATGCAGGACAGCTCATCTCTCACTCATACAGGACAGCTCATCACCTCCAGAAGCATCGACACCCTCTATAAATCAGATACCTCTTCATTCATCAGGGGCAGAGCCGAAGAGGCGATCAGCAAATTAGCTACAATCAACCACAATCACCTCCAATCTTCTTCAACCACTCTCAGCCCAAATCCTCAAACTGTATTCCTACCTTATCCTGTATCCAGTTTCAAAAGTCATTGTATCAAGACAAGCTTTGTAAGTTCATATTCCATCTGTAATTTATCTCTTCAAAATAATATTTCATCTTTTGATAATACTGTGTCGATCAATACTCTTACAACAAGATTGCATTGCGCACCTCTAACTCTTATTAAGAGGAATCACGAGGAAGAAGTTCAGAACCCTTCACCGGGTATTCGGCTTCTAGTCTTGTTCTGAGTGATCATTTCATCTGAGTGATCATTTCATCACTGTTATTTGAATTATCTGTCGCACTTCATAATTTCGTCTTAGTTTGCTCCTGGGTCTGTTTGGTTTTGGTATCAGAGCCATGTTCTTGCATTGTTATCATCATTAGTGCATATCGATTGCATATTGCATTCTGCTTAGCGTTGGTAAGCGTTGGTAAGCTTGTAAGACCATTGGTAAGCCCGTAGAGTTTAGGGTGTTCCAGGCATAGTGTTCCCGTATTCCCGTTAAAGCTAGAGTTGCAACATACATTTGATTATGCATTAGTCATGGCTAACATTGTGAGAAGAATGATTCTAGGTTCCAATTCATCTTCAGACTCAAACAAGAAGATAGTACGAAGTAGGGAAGATATAATTCATGAAGACTACTTAGAATGGAAAATTCCAAGTGAAAAAATAGAGAACATCTATAGCATAGGCACATTTGACTTCAAAACATCAGACGCAATTAAAATTCATAAAGAAACATTTAATATTCAAAATAAATTCCAAACCATTCCGCTATTATCTACCTTAGCATTACAAGAATTTCTAAAGAAAGGATTTCGTTATATACATTTTGGTCTAATACAAGTAGCCATTAAACCCTTAGTTCATACAGGTGTAGATATTCCTGTGTATACAGACCTTAAGAGACAAAAGATTAAAAAGATACAAGTCATCCATTTTATCCATGATTCAAACCAATATATGTAATGGTCCAGTCTATTTCAATTGTTTGCCTAACTACTCTGTATCATTAACAGATCCATTATTTTTAAGTTCATTAATCCTAGATATTCATTTACAAGGTGACGAATTTGAAAAATTTACTGAACAAGTAGCAGTTATGTATAAAATGTATTTCAAACTAATAAACTCTAATATGAACCCTAAATTCAAAATGATAAGTATCTCTATACAAGAAGAAACTATTTTACTTCAGATTGAAGCTGAACATTCAAAAACATTTGTCCCTAGAAGATTAAAATGGAATGAAATCACTATTCCAGAAGAATTTAGAATTGAGAATCCTCAAACCCTAGAGACTTAGAAAGAACAGAAATTTCTGATATTATTGAAGAAAATGATGGAACAGTATTAATACGATTTAACTCACTAAGAGAACGACCTTCAACCTCTTTTCAAATAGGTATTCTGAATCTAGTAGAAAATCGTGTTCTGATTTTTCGTTTCAACAACTCATTAAAGTATTCCATAAATCTCCTCTTCCAGAAATGGATCAAGGAAATTATTCTCCGGCATCATCCCAGATGAAAGGAGACTTTAGTAGTGAAATTAATGTTATTACAAGTGATAAACCATTCATTAATAAATTTTTAATGCAACAAAGTTAATATATATATCAACCAGCTATTAAAATTTTGAATATTTTTATTCTTCACATGTCCTCTAATTTTATTATGAAAAATGGAATTTGAGTTTGTTGTGGGGGTAATAGAACACTTCTCTCTCAAACGATGTGTAATTTGGGCTGTGAAACTATTTTACATTATCAAAATGAAATCTTTGTGATTTATGGTGTCAAAATTGTGACAATGTTGAAAGAGAGTTGGGGTTTAACCTGAATAAGTTAAAAAAGAAAACATGAAATCTGATTCAATAACGACGATGAAGATTAAGATTGAACAATGGAGATTAAAGAAACTCATTGTAGTTACAAAGAATATCAAAAATTAAAGTAGATAGATTGAATAATAGAGATCATGACAGAAATTAAAGTATATCAATTAGGGGAAAAACATGAAACTTAGGGTTCTAAGTTTGATTATAAGAGATTCACGGATTATCTATGAGTTATATTTATAGTAAAAACTCGGATCATTCATTTCTTGATGTTACGATTGGGCTTGGTAGAGAGATGAAGGTGAAGATAATGAAGATAAAGATAAAGATAAAAAGTGAATAAGATCTAATTACTAGCTTAAGTGAGAGCAAGGATTATTTATAATGGACAAAGGATATTTTAGTCCATGTAACATCCCATGTAAGTCACGTGAGGGTAGTTAACGCGGTTCACTAATAAAAGATAGTAGCCTGAAACTTTAAGAAAGGTCGAGGTATTTTGTTGAGACACCCCTAAAGGTGGGGGTATTTTGGTGTTATTTTACCCCGGAGAGAATGTGCTCCTCTCTAAATTTTCTTTTTCCTTTTAAGGTTAATCATATCCTTACTCAACCATATCTAATTAAGAGAATGTGCTCCTCTCTAAATTTTCTTTTTCTTTTAAGGTTAATCATACCCTTACTCAACCATATCTAATTAAATAATGTTCATTTTTATGTATTTTCCTTTTTATTATGTATTAAAAGAGGTAACTACCGAAGAACATGTCAATTTTCAATTGGGACTTGAAACAAATTTTCCAAAGATTTGGGTTTGCAACCTTTCTATAAGTGCACCTTATATATATTTTAAAAAAAGGTTACATTTTGTATACTTTTGACATTTATGTTTTAGGAATGACAAGTTTTCATTATTTGATTGAATGGATGCAATTATTTTTCTGAATTTTTGTTTAAACCACACTCAAACTAGTTAAAATTTCAACATTTCCAAGAATTTTATTTAAATCCAATGGTTGGCTCTGTATAAATTTACATTTGGCTCTTCATTTTGAAAAATAAATCTGGAATATCTTATAAACTTCAATTGGAATTTTAATGCATAAATTTGGCACTATTAGTGATACCAACGCGAAACCCGAATACGAAACGGGTATGGGCTGGATTAGTATCGGATCCAAATAGAGAACATTCAACTTGAACCAAAACCCGAACACAAATGGGTACGGGCTGGATCTCTATCGAGCTTCGACCCGACACAAAACCCGACTCAACAAGTTGTAAACCCTAAAATCGAACGACGGTCAGGGATCTGGGAGAAGACCTGTAAATGATTCAATACGAAGCGCCTCCATTTCTTCCCTCGATGCCAAACTCGGGTTTTTTAGCGGGAGTCGCGCGAGGAAGGAGGAAGAAAAAGGTTCCTCTCGAAACCCTAGCACTGGATTTATTTATATTCGTCGATTTGGTTTTTGTCCATTAAAAGCTAGTTTCTTTGCGCGAATCTGTTGAATATTAGGTTTTATCTCTGCAACGAGGCTAATATTTGCCTTCTCTACTGTTTGCAGTGGATTTTACATTTGAAGATGGACCCCCCTGCTAAGGGTAAGCTACATCTCAAACTCTTGATTAATTTGCAAACTGAACTCGTAGAGGCGAAAGAATCGTAATCTTTGTTAGCAAAAAAAATGTTGAAAATGCGATCACTACGCTTGTGATGGATGTTGGCTTGCGGGACGATAAAGCACTGTTCTATCTCGTGTCCGAGTAAAAATGGGTTCTTGTGATGGTTTGTGAATTTAACTAAGGAGAAAATTTAATGTAATTTTTTTCAATCTTTCTATGACATTTTAGAATATTATGCATATGTCCTGTTTTCAACTTCCATTATTCCTTAGTTTTTGGATTGGTATCTTTACAATGTTCTTATTTCTTAGGAACAATGTGAAATTGGATTTAAAAAATTCAGTCTGGTTTATAAATTAAAAATTCTGAAATCAGTTGGTGATACCGGTCGCAAACAGATTGGTCAGATTTTTTACTAATTTAGAAAAATCTCCAAAATTACGCTAAATTTAAAATTTTATTTTTGAAGAATAATTTGAAAACGAATTCTTGAAATTCAACTCCGTTCGTGAATTAAAAATCCTAGAGCTAATTATTGGTATCAATCGACCCCGAATTCAGAGATTTTTCAAAAATAATCCAAAAAAATTCTAAAAAATTATGAAAAATCTAAAATATTGAAAAATGATATCTGGAGCTAAAATCAGATTAATCTGACTATCAAGAAGGTCAAATCAAATTTGTATGTCATATCGAATACTGATACTATGGCATGTACATTTAGGGCCGGGGGTTACAGAAATACCCATGATACAATAGAAAGCAATAAGTAGCCATAGATGATGGAAAGCTAAATATAACCTAAGGTTTCAATTTAAATGTGTCCAACGACGAATGGCTATGCAACATTCATAATTAAAATAATAAAATCGTAGTCAATGACAAATAGCAATGCGATATACATAAAATTACATGGAAAATAATTCATAATGATGGTCCAACAATCATTTTCTTTGGGTTAATAATCGTCTTTGTAAACAAAAGCCATTGGCTAAGTAACACTGTCCTGTTAATCTAACTCCACCTCACCATTAAAACTCAAATGCCCCTCCAAAACCACTCCAAAAAATGGGGAAAAAACAAAAAATGAATCAGAAAAGGTCTCAATAAACACTACGACATCCATTTTTAATGAATTTATAATCAAATTGGTGGCAGGTCAACGGTCTCTCTGTTGCAACCAATTATTCTTCTCTGTTTTATCCTCAATTGAAGTTGCATCAAACTTCTTACAAATCACTCATTCTTATCCTATCCTTTAGCACACTGCCTCTCATTCATCTCATTGTCCGATTATTAAACACGAAAATATAACAAAACCTAGAATAACATTATGAAAACTTCTCATAGACAAATCAACAAACACTTGGAGTACAAAGAGCTTCGATAAGCTATGGAATTTGAAAGCGGAGATCGATTCAAAGATACGTACAGAGCGGCACTCGGAGTAATCGAGTTACGCAGTTGAAATCTGTGAGTAGCTTACCGGCGATGGCCTCGAAAGTGGCCGTTGCCGTCGAGGCCGAAGTCGAAGCCCTCGAAGTTAGGGCTAGGTTTAGATTTTTGGAAGCCTGAAGGTGGGGTAGTGGTCGAGAGGGATGACGAAAAGAACGGCGTTCAGTAAGACAGACGGCAAAATGGAGAGAGCGAGCGCTCGGGGAAAACAGGGGCCGGGGTCAAATGGGTCGGATTTAAAAAAATAAATATAGATTTTGAATATTAGGTCCCTAACAAATTCATATTCAGATATTAGTCCCTTGTAGTTCTGTGTTTAAAGTATTAGTCATTAAAAGTCTGAGACTTTTGGGCTGTTTGGATTCAAGGAAGCGAGCAGAAGTGAAAAATTAGGAAATATCATTTTCACTTTCGCTATCCATCAAAACACTGGAGAAGAAAAATGTGAAAACTCTTTTTTCTTTTTTTTCTTTTTCCTTTTACATAACCATTTCTTTAGCTCTAGGATGCTAAGTTAATTTTGTGGTCATGTAAATCTCATTTGTAATAAGTTATAACTCAAAACAGTTAATTTTGTGATCATGTAAATCTCATTTGCATTTTAATTACAGTGTAATTTTTATTTTTCATAATTAATTTTATTTTACTATTATTTTAAGTCAACTTTGTGATTAACTTTTCCACTATCACTTCTACATTACTAACCAAACACCGAAAAACATAATATACCTTTCCACTTTTACTTTTCAACTACCAACGAAACACCAGATAAGATAGACACAAACTCTCATCTTCCAAAAGGAAAAAAGTCTACTTCTTTCTCACTTTCGCCCATTTGAATCCAAAGAGCCCCTAACCCAATAAGGTTGTGTTTGGTAACAAAGAGTTAGTAAGACTGAGATGCTAACTCTTGCTAATTCCAACCAAACACACAAAATTAAACAAATAATTGGCACATAATCGTTGGTCATTGCTTCATAAAAGAGTAAAGTTGAATTTTTGAAGAATATTTATGCACTTAAGTCCCTAATTTCTAGAGAGGAACAATCCCAAGAGTTATATGGCCTCCTCACTCTTACTCTTTAATTCTTGACCACCATGATAAGGAGTGATATGAAATCCTTTCTCACTCATTTTCTAAAAATTTGTTTAAAACAACTTAATTCATGCCCAACTTATTTCATACCCAATCTACCAAATTAAATACCTGTATCTCAAAACAAGATCGATGGTCATGTTCGTTTGGAGAAAGAGTATTTGAAATGAAGGGAAAAATTGTGAGCATTACAACTCTTTTTATGTGAAAAGTTATTTTGGGTCTCTTTGGTTAAGGGTGGAAGTGAGGAAGCGAGGAATTGAGGAAGTAATAATATTCCCTTTGAAACTTGAGAATGGTTAGTAAGTTCTTCGGTGTTTGAATGTTGTTGGGAAGTGTGGTTTGGAAAATGTTTTGTCTTTTCCGGTGTTTGAATAGTAATGTGAAAGTGGAAGTGGAAAAGTTGACCACAAAGTTGACTATAAAATAATATTAAATAAAAATTAATTAAGAAAAATAAAAAATAGACTGTAATTAGAATGCAAGTGAGATTTACATGGTCAAAAAATTAACTGTTTTGTGCTACAATTTATTACAAATAAGATTTACATGACCACAAAATTAACTGTAGCATTCTGGAAATGAGGAAATGGTTGTGTAAAAGAGAGAAGATAAAGGAAAAGAGGTTTTCTTATTTTCCTTTTCCGGTGTTTGGATAGATAGGGAAGTGAGCAATTATACTTCTCTATTTCCTTACTTCTGCCCACTTTCTTGCAACCAAACAACCCCTTAGGTGCAAGAGAAAAGAGCAAACGGGAAAAGGGTACCGCGTGACAAAAGATATTGATAGGTTTTCTCTTTAAAATGTCTGAAAATGAGAAAATGAGGAGACAGCTCACAACAAATATTTTTTAGTATTTTTTAAATCCTTCTTTCAAGAGGCTACTTTTGACGAAATTAAATAATTAAAAAAAACTTATCCTCACTTTTTTTTTTGCAGCTAAACAGAAGAAGAATGGAAAAGAGATCTGTTGGCCGAAGGAATAACATCACTTCACGATCTTGTTCTTGATGGTAAGAAAAAACAATTACACAAAAATAATGCAACCACAAAGATGAACACAATGATTTACGTGAAAACCCAAAAGGGAAAATCACGGATTAAGCTTGAAGCTCGGAGAAGGCTTCACTATGATGGAATTAGTAAAAGGGTACAAGGCACTTGGCACACCCGACTACGCCAACTTCTGTCACGCAACTTAAACACACTCTCCAACTTAACCTGGAGTCCTCTTCTACACTCTCTATACTTTCAAGAGAAATAAGAGACACTCCCCTTCAAGTTTTGGATGTTTGGATACATCTCCAATCTTGGATACAACAAGGAGCATGCCTATTTATAGACCTTGATGAACCTTCTAGGTCCACCGCTTCGTCTTCCCACATCCATGAATGTTAAGGAGCACTTGGGAATCCACCAATTCAGTCAAAGAGTCACAAAACTCTTTGAATTCTATATGCACAAATATGCACTGGATAGGGTACTTCTAACGACGATAACTCCATCAATACTGTTTCGTTTTGAGTGATTCAAAGCCTAGAGTAAACCTTGCATGTAACCCTACAACTTCTCTGTTGAAGTCCAAGTCAAATGATGAATGCACCATGCTCGAAAAGTCCATGCAAAATTGAATATGATGCAGAAAACTACAGCATAGTTAAGTTGGAAATCGAGCCAACTCCAACAATCTCCCCTATCGAGATATCTGACGCCACTTGGAATTGTCCACTGCCTCTGCCTTCGTTCATCTTCGAAGTAGCACAACATATTCTGATGTCCCGATCATACTCCAGAACACACCTTCGGAACATAAAATATCAGAGTGAAAGACTACGACATATCAGAGCGGAGTTCTACTCTCACATCTGCTGTAACTTCTTCACCTTGGTGAGTGCCAACTCACCTCCACGCACCTCTGGTGACTAGGTGCACTTGTCAGCTAGCAAGTCTTTAGATTTAATAAGCTCAAGCAGTGCTTGAACTTCTCCATCATAACTGGTTTTGTTAAGAAGTCGGATGCATTCTCGTCTGTGTGAATTTTCTTCACCTCGACTTCTCGGAATTGAGCCAATCTCGAATCCGGTGATAGCGGACTTCAATGTGTTTTGTCCTTGAACGATTATGTGCCAATTATTTGTTTAATTTTGTGTTTGGTTGGAATTAGCAAGAGTTAACATCTCAGTCTTACTAACTCTTTGTTACCAAACACAACCTTATTGGGTTAGGAGCTCTTTGGATTCAAGTGGGCGGAAGTGAGAAAGAAGTAGACTTTTTCTTTTGGAAGATGAGAGTTTGTGTCTATCTTATCTGGTGTTTCATTGGTAGTTGAAAAGTAAAAGTGAAAAGGTATATTATGTTTTTCGGTGTTTGGTTAGTAATGTAGAAGTGATAGTGGAAAAGTTAATCACAAAGTTGACTTAAAATAATAGTAAAATAAAAATTAATTATGAAAAATAAAAATTACACTGTAATTAAAATGCAAATGAGATTACATGATCACAAAATTAACTATTTTGAGTTATAACTTATTACAAATGAGATTTACATGACCACAAAATTAACTTAGCATCCTAGAGCTAAAGAAATGGTTATGTAAAAGGAAAAAGAAAAAAAGAAAAAGAGTTTTCTCATTTTTCTTCTCCAGTGTTTTGATGGATAGCGAAAGTGAAAATGATATTTCCTAATTTTTCACTTCTGCTCGCTTCCTTGAATCCAAACAGCCCAAAAGTCTCAGACTGTTAATGACTAATACTTTAAACACAGAACTACAAGGGACTAATATCTGAATATGAATTTGTTAGGGACCTAATATTCAAAAAAATATATATATTTTTAAAAATCCGACCCATTTGACCCGGCCCCTGTTTTCCCCAAGCGCTCGCTGTCTCCATTTCGCCGTCTGTCTCACTGAACGCCATTCTTTTCGTCATCCCTCTCGACCACTACCCCACCTTCAGGCTTCCCAAAATCTAAACCTAGCCCTAACTTCCTTCGACTTCGGCCTCGACGGCAACGGCCACTTTCGAGGCCATCGCTGGTGAGCTACTCACAGATTTCGGCTGCGTACCTCGATTACTCCGAGTGCCGCTCTGTACGTATCTTTGAATCGATCTCCGCTTTCAAATTCCATAGCTTATCGGAGCTCTTCGTACTCCAAGTGTTTGTTGATTTGTCTATGAGAAGTTGATTTCATAATGTTATTCTAGGGTTTTGTTATATTTTCGTGTTTAATAATCGGACAATGAGATGAATGAGAGGCAGTATGCTAAAGGATAGGATAAGAATGAGTGATTTGTAAGAAGTTTGATGCAACTTCAATTGAGGATAAAACAGAGAAGAATAATTGGTTGCAACAGAGACCGTTGACCTGCCACCAATTTGATCATAAATTCATTAAAAATGGATGTCGTAGTGTTTATTGAGACCTTTTCTGATTCATTTTTTGTTTTTCCCCCATTTTTTGGAGTGGTTTTGGAGGGGCATTTGAGTTTTAATGGTGAGGTGGAGTTAGATTAACAGGACAGTGTTACTTAGCCAATGGCTTTTGTTTATAAAGACGATTATTAACCCAAAGAAAATGATTGTTGGACCATCATTATGAATTATTTTTCATGTAATTTTATGTATATCGCATTGCTATTTGTCATTGACTACAATTTTATTATTTTTAATTATGAATGTTGCATAGCCATTCGTCGTTGGACACAAATTTAATGAAACCTTAGGTTATATTTAGCTTTCCATCATCTATGGCTACTTATTGCTTTCTATTGTATCATGGGTATTTCTGTAACCCCCGGCCCTAAATGTACATGCCATAGTATCAGTATTCGATATGACATACAAATTTGATTTGACCTTTTTGATAGTCAGATTAATCTGATTTTAGCTCCAGATATCATTTTTCAATATTTTAAATTTTTCAGAATTTTCTAAAATTTTTTGGATTATTTTGAAAAATCTCTGAATTCGGGGTAGATTGATACCGATAATTAGCTCTAGGATTTTTAATTCACAACGGAGTTGAATTTTAAGAATTCGTTTTCAAATTGTTCTTCAAAATTATATTTTCAACTTTAGCGTAATTTTGGAGAATTTTCTAAATTAGTCAAAAATCTGACCAATCTGTTGCGACCGGTTTCACCAACTGATTTCAGAATTTTTAATTTATAAATCAGACCGAATTTCTTAAATCCGATTTCACATTGTTCCTCCGGATAATATTTGCTACTTTACAGAATTTCTGGGAGCCATTTGGAACTAGTCGAATTTGACCCAATTAAAATAATAATATAAAACTCAACTTCTGTTTTTTCTTTTTTCTTTCTTCCTTCTCCTTTCTTCTACATATTTCTCCACCGACTTCCCACCGACCATAACCAACCGACTTCCCCCTAATCCATCCCCTTAATCTCTCTTTCTCAGTCTCAATCTCTCTCCAATCTCTCTCTATCTCACTCTCTTTTACTCTCTGCTCTTCAACCGGTCACCCACACTGCCAAGACCACCGCCGACCGCCCCAACTCTGGCGAGCTCCTCACGACGGCTATGCTACGTCCAAGTCTCCCTCTCCTCTCCATCTTCCACATCAATTCCTCTAATTAACTCCACCATCACCATCACCATCACAAATTCTCCACCTCCATCAATTTCACCTCAATCTCCACCAAATTCACCACCACTCTTCACCACTATCACCACTGCCCAACTCCACCACCTACCACCTCATCTTCTTCACTCCACCTTCATCTACAACATCTCTATCATCATCTCATCAACATCATCACCATCCCCTTCATCACTACCACCACACCCTCTTCTCCTCCACCCAAGTCCAACTAGGGCCCAGCCGCTGCCGGGCCCCTCGGCCGCGCCGTCGGCCACCCACCCACTCCTCTTTCCTTTTCTTTCTTCTCTTCTCTTTTCTTTTTTTCTTTTTTTTTCCTTTTTCATTCTCTGTTTTTGGTCCTGAGAACAAACTCTTTCTAACTCTCGTTTGGATTCCAAATCCCAACCCAATAACCCACTAATCCTAAACCCAAGCCCATAACCAATAACCAGTTACTTAGCTATTAGGTCAGTTGTTAGATCTAAACCCGACACATTAGCAACCCAAGCCTAATCCATTATAAAGGTAATTTTTTTATAAAACCCCATATTAAATTAATTTTATTTTATTTTAAATTCTAGAAATTTAAATATTTAACTTATTTTATTGATTTTAGAGTTCAGACGATATCTTGAGCATTCGGAGTCTGATCTGGACGATTCTCGAGCAGTTGCCATCGTAGAAAGACGAGTCACATCCCTGTTATAGCTATGTGAGTGTTTTCTTTAATAAATTATTTATTATCATGTTGAATGAAATTAACCTATGAATATAATTACTAAATTGTAATTATCATCTACTAAATCATGTAAATGGTAAAACACTGTATTAAAAATAATTGAGTGCTTTTTAAATATATTCATTGAAATAATATTTTATTGTGATTCATGATTTAATATGAAATAGAGATACATTACATATTTAGTGATTATTAAATTGTAAACTAAAGAAATTTCAGATAAATAAATTGATAATATGTAATACAGTTGTGATGATTTAAGAATAGATAATTGTATATAATTTATGTGATATTGATCATAATAATAATAATGAAATCATTATAGCAAATACAGATATATAAATATATATCTATTGACACATGTTTCTGTTTCATATATTACCCTGACACTGTCATCATACCTGAATAACCACTGACATACTGGACACTGTTACATCATGTTCCTGGCACTATTATTTCATATACCGTATCACTGTTACACGACCATGGTTCTTACAAGTATTAGTATCAACATTATACAGATACTCTAGGACATGGGACACTGTTATTGTATATAGATACTTGTTATACTAAACACTGTTATTACATGTACTTGTAGACTTGTTTCACGGATCATGTATTACATTGGATATTATTATTTCATTCGTATCTCACTGTTACATAGATTCACATGTATACATGTTTGGATCGTTCATGTATTCATGTTACATGGATTAATGTTGCTTGCATAGTCTTGTAGTACTGTTATACAAATCTTTCCTGTATGTCGTGTAATCCTGATATAGATATGATATTTTTGTTATTAGACATGTAAGCTGTTGATATGCGGTGTGTAGAATTAAGTGTCACGTGGATCTAAGCCATGAGGGATATCTCTAGAATCCCACATCTTCAATTTCCCGTTTCTCGTTATCTTACTTCATTCTATCAACAGATGTCATGTTCTATTATCGTGTTACATGTACTATGCACTGTTCTTATTCTTGATACACTGTGTAGTTTAAATATAATAAATATAATATGGGAATGGGGGTAGCTTGACGGTTGACTAGATCTTATCAGGTGAATGGATCCATTATAATCCCACTGCAGGGGACGTGGTAGTACTGGCTACCGATTGTTATAGCTCATTGAGATCCCGTTTTCCGTTTCGCCTTACCGAGCCGGCCCTGGTCTCAGCAGTCAGGAAACTATTTAAGGCCGTGATTCCAGATATGCACGGGATATACCCATCTGATTAGACCTCATTTACCTTTGAGTTTTCAATTAACATAATAAAATAACATAAACAATAGTGACATCGAAAATACTTGTTATTTGGTCTCTCTTGTTCGAATAATGGTACTCGTATGCCATGTTCGGATGAGTTCGTCTGGAGTGGTGCTTCGGTATGAACTGCCAGTGGTATGGGACACTGAAAGAAATTGATTAAATACCATGCAGTACTGATTGTTATTATTGTATAAATCACATGACATGCATGATACATGTATATTATTGTCTATTTATACATGTTATACTTTTTGCTCTTATCTACCACCATGTCACATATATATTTTGTACTTCCTGCATTCTCCACAAACACACTATTCATGTACACGTATATTCTGCATTCTATTTATTCTCTGTTTTATGTATTTTCTTCACGATAGTATGTTTATTCTGCATACTTCATATATAAATGTTCCTATTAATCACGATACCATCATGCTACTATTACCATTAGTTTAACAAATAAATATAAACTAATAAAACTTAATATATGTCTCTTAAATAATTTGATTTTATTAGTATATCACTAAATACAATATCTTATTTCACATATTGATAATAAATGACATTACTCTTATTGATTATATTAATATAACATGAAAAAGTTAGGTGATATATATATCAGAATTTCCCAATAATATTAATTGATATTAATGTTATATAATTGGATAATATTATAGAGGTAACATCATTGTAACATGCTAGGCATTGATAATGTTATAGTACTAAAATAACCCTTGTATACACACACACACACCCCTATTATTAGTATAATTATATTGTATCATTGGCAGTTAAACCTGTATTATATATTATCGTGATTGTACTACTATAATATATATTACTCCTTCCTTCATTTTATCACTCACTAGATCGCTTTCTAACGACCCTGAGTTTGCATACTCAGATTGGAGATTCGAGTCATCGTAGTACCTGACACAGCATGAGATATTGATAGGAGATCTGTCACCTTTATTATTCATAAGTATTTTTATTATTTTGTTAGTACTTTCATATTTATTTTTATTTGCTGATGATGTTATCCTAGTCGATAAAACGAGAGCTGGGGTAAATGCAAAATTGGAGTTATGAAGGCAAACTCTAGAATCTCGAGGTTTTAAATTAAGTAAGACCAAAACAGAGTATATGGAGTGTAAATTCAGTAAACACGATATTCGAGATTATAGTATTGTGATACTAGATGGTCAAGAAATACCGATGAATAGTCATTTTAAGTACTTGTAACTATTATCTTAAAAGGATGGGGAGATCAATAGTGATGTTAACTATAGGATCCAAGCTAGCTGGTTGAAATGGAGGAGCGCAACAGAAGTTTTATGTGATCGTAATATTCCGTTATGGCTGAAGGGACAGTTTTATCGGACTGCTATTAAGCCAATTTTGTTATATGACACAAAATGTTGGGCTATAAAGAGCAGAAGATAAGTATAGCAGAGATGCGCATGCTTCGTTGAATGTGTGATAACACGAGGAGAGATAAGGTGGAAATGAGGATATTTGTATTAAGATAGGCGTCGTCTCTATAGAAGAGAAGATGAGAAAACCGCCTACGATGGTTTGATCATGTGCGACGTAAACCTACAAATACGCCAATCCGACGAGTAGAGCGTATTAAATTAGGGCAAGTTAACAGAGCGCAGGGGAGATCGAAGAAAACATGGATGAAGGTAATATGACAAGATATAGAGGCTAAAGGTCTTAGTGATGGCATATTGCTCGATAGGAATGAGTAGAGAAAGCTGATCCATGTGCCCGATCCGGCCTAATTCTCTTTTGGTTCATGTAGCCTACCCCAAATGCTTGGGACAAATGGCTTAGTTGTTGTTCCATATTTATTACTATTTTTCATATTTATCGTATTCACTAACCCCTTTTGCAGGTATTTTTGTACTTATTTAATGCTGTTATATTTGTGTATATTGTGTTTATTCCTTATACTAAGGCTTAGCGCATATATGCAGGGTATTTTTCATGCATATATGCGCCGCCGACTCTTGTCGCGTCCACGCTATCGTATATTTTGGGAAGCAGGATGTGACAATTTCAGTCATGGTGATAACTGTTTTTCTTTCTCTTTGTTTGAAGAAATTGAGAACCGGTTTTGTTTCTAAATAGCTAAGTGATGACTCTTACCTTTATTTCCTTCTGGCAGCCATTGAGCAAATGAATGAGCTAATTTGCATTTAATTACAATTCTAAAAAAAGTTTGCATTTAATTACATAATTTTTAATATTTTGAGAATTAGCGATATATTATGATTCTTTGAGCATATTATGTAGAAGTGTAATTAATAAGTGATTTATTGCAAATGGAAATCAATGAAAATGCATCAAATTTGACCATGAGAATAGGTAGCTCAGTGAGAAACGATTCGAATTGGATGAATGGTTGTCTATTTGATTATATTGAGAGAGAGATGTGTCTGATACCACTGATACTGAGACCATCATGTATCAACTTGTGATATGAGGCCTCATGGAGGAATGTTTTAGCATTGTTGATACACTTTGTTACTCTTTTTTTATGGAAGTTTCTTCTTGACTATAACATCTGTCAGCAGTGAAGGTACACACAATTCTGTCTTCTTACAAAGACAATGAATCACATCAAAGTAGGTAACCATGGAAGCCTTACGTAGAAACTTGATCACCGCAAGAATACACCACAAATCGATGATCAGTTCTGTTTCGCAGGTGGTAAAGAACTCAAGAGAGGCGCTCTTTGAAATCACTCATCTGCTCCCAGCATCTAATGATTGCACATTTGCACTGGCGCAGCTTTGCTGGTTGCTGAATCAAACGACCCCATAAAAAATTGCACTTTAAACCATCCAAAATCTGGCTTCTCCCAACTGATACCCTACAAGAAATAGTTATGGGGCTCCACAGCTCTTTGCCTAGCTGTTTTACTGTGTCCTTCTCATATTGGGTGCGACCTCAAAATTTGTCTCATTTCTTCTCTTTTATGGGAATAAGGTTGTGAAAATGACAACAAAGGCCTTGAACTTCTTTTCGGCCCAAAATCCATGGTCCCAGATTATCACAGTCATTTCCGTATTTGAATGTTTCCATTTGGCACGACTTAATATATATGGATGCACCGCTTCAAGTTCAGAAAGGTGTCTGATATTCAATATGCTCTATGCGTGTTGCAAGCATAAATTTCCATCTTGTGCTAAAAGTTAAGTTGCACACACATATCCAAACATCCATTCTCTCAGATATCATATCCTTTTTACCGCCCACAATCCAAGTTTGTTTAGTTTAATATGCATAAGCACTCTGCGTACTTAAACTGATGATCCGAAGTCAGACATCTATGAAACTATGAAATTCTTCATACCATATTTACGGCACTGTTGAATTTATGAAAATTTATAATTTCAATCTTTTCCTGCATACACATCTTCTGTTTTTTGGAAGAAGCATAAGGAAACAACATTTCCGTTCTTTTTTTTTTTTTTTGAAAGCACTCTGCGTACTCAAGCTGATGATCCGAAACCAGACATCTATGAAGCTATGAAAATTTTCATACCATATTTACCGCACTGTTGAATTTATTAAATTTTATAATTTCATTCTTTTTCCGCATACACATCTTCTGTTCTTTGGAAGAAGCACAAGGAAACAGCCTTAGAAACTGTAATTCAGATGTAGTAAGAAAGAAGATAAAATAATAAACTTCTCAATTACAGTTACACGTCCTCTATTCTCAGAAGGTTGTAGATTGGACTTCTATGGATGTTAGTTTAGCTATATCAGAACAGTCAAATTCGATCATCAAGTAGATCTATTTTACTTTGCCTACAGCTAACTGCGAATGAATGATAACAATTGAGCATGACGGAAAAAAACATTAGGTTTCAATATGAATCGGGTGAGAAAGTGCTTTATTGGGGGCAACGTGAAGAGGGAAAAGCATCACGGCCAATTGATCACATAAATCCATGAGCTTATGTTTTGTCCATGATATTGCTTAGAAGGTGAAGGTTGAAGGATGTGAAAAGTGGTAACTGACATCTCCAACCTTCAGATCTTGACTATTTTAGCTTCATTGCAATGTGATTGATCCTTTTGTGAGGGTATTTCTATCTGCAAATAGTGAGAAAGCAGGGTTTGCAGAAGCCCTGTAAAATAAATGTTCTTCAGATGGGAGGATAACTTTGAAGCTTGAATTTGCTTGACTTTGAACTCTGAGTCAGAGAACTAATGATCTGATAATTTCTCTAGACAAGTCTCGTATCTGTAAACCACTTATCTCTTGGGTACTTAAGATCACGCCATCCTGAGAAATAACCAGGAAAAGCCTGCTCATCTAGAAGTCTTGATAGGTTCTTAGGTCGTGGGAAACCTGTTCTGCTAACTGATTGATATTAGCTATCCATTGCCTTCTGCTAACGGATTGGAACACTACTTTTGAACCTTAACAGGGTCCTTCACATGTATGGATTAATTTTGGTGATATAATTACTAAATTTAATGTTTCTCCAGACAAGATGTTGAGGATTGAGAGGGGGGTGGGTTGGGGGAGAGTTTGAAATTTGCCAGGTTTTATGGAGAGCAAGCTTCTTTTTGCAAGAGGTCCATTAGTTATTTTTTGAAGGGAGGTCCATTAGTTAGGTTTAATAAAGAGGTCCATTACTTAGGCTTATTTAAAGGGAGGTGGTCAATGTTAATCTTTCTTTGCAGCAGAAGTAATACATCTATTAATGTTAACAAAACTTCACATTTATTAGGGAAATCTATGGTTGTTACTTGCATCTGACAGCATTGCTTTTATTTGAATTTTCCTTTACATATGCAGCACTCATAATAATGCGCTTTCATATTTTCCTTTTTTTTTTTTTTCTTTTCTTAAAATAAACAATCTATTCATTTAGTATTAGAGATTCAGCAGATAAGATATCTGCAGTTCCTTCTGTTAGATCGTAACAATCATAACCCACAATACGATCAAGCAAAGATTGTAATATAAGTTAGCAACTGTATTGACGGGCAGATGGATACATCTTTCCGTGCATGAATGTGTCTGTTAGCACCAGGTCTGAGCATGCCTGTATGCGCATGTTGTCAAAGTCTTTCTGTGTCCATGTGCTCTTAGGCGGAGCGTGGCAGTGTGCACACGCTTATTGTGACGCACTCTCCAAACATGTGCCGTTGGCAGCAATTTGCTTTTCCTATTTCACTGCTAATGTTCAATTTGATTGCTTGTGATTGAAATTTCAGGTGTTTCTGAATTCCCGATGTTCGGTGTCTTGTAATCAAATATTCAGTTTTTTCTATTCGGTTAATTATAATTGAAATTTTAGATCCATTGAGTTCCAACATTTTTGTTTCCATTGAGTTTTAACATTTTTTGTTTGATTGAATGTATTTAGATTCTCAATTCATTCTATTTGAGTCGTATAATAAATTGAACCATTTTGAGATAATCCTGGAATTGGAATTCATGCTTTAAAGTTGATTCCAGTTCAGTTGAAAATCTTGAATTGCAAGTATAATAATTGGGAAACCACTAAATGCAACAGAACCAAAAGATTGAAACCGTAGGTTTTCAATTACAAATAACCAAATGTTACCTACGTGAAATGTGGATCGTCTTTCAGGATGAAAAATGTGTTTTTTTTTTTTTTAACTCTAATGTAACTGGCTAGGCATGTTGCTCTGTAGTGGAAATATTCATGTTCGATGAGATCTATTGTTAGTAATCATTTCAGTCACTATTTGGCAAAAAATATACCTCTCATCTATGTAGCACAAATACTTCATCGAAGGAGACATACCTGTGTCGGATATTGAACACTCGATACTTCACCGATGCTTGACCGATACGTGTCGGATACTCCTCTAACGTATCCTAAAATTTGCAACGTATCCTAGATGCATCAGAGACGTATTCTTGACAAAACCTCAACTACAAAATTTAATAAAAAGAAATATAATTTTCAATGAAAAGTTTACTTGTAGATGTATTGCATTTATATAACTTGTCTAGTTTCTCAATGAGAATCATTTACATAGTTGTTGATTCACATGACTCGAAAATATTTTAGAACATTTAAGATAGTGTTATTTTAATTTCGTACCCTTAAATTTTCGTGCTACAGATAATTAAATCTTAGGTACACAGACAAGTATAATTTAATTATTATTTATATTTATACATATATGGTAGGATATTTTTATCTCCTATATATATTCGTTCATTGTGTTCACATGTGTATCTATTTATATGGACACACAAAAACACAAATATATACATATAATATTTACCGTATTCATATCGTACCTGTGTCCTAGTTTTTTAAAAAAATTAATTATATCCCTGTGTCCGTATCGTGTTGTACCCATATCCTTTATCCGTGTCCATGCTTCATAGCCTCTCATTCTTTCTTGTATCACCTTATTGCAAAATCTAGTAAATGAACTTTTCCAATTAACTTTACTTAGAAAAGCTTATATAATAGAAAGGTTTTCAGAGAATTTACTCCCAAGATTTTATGCAGATCAATGGATCCAAGTATGAAGCAGCTGCTTCAGTCTCTAGTTGAGATTGAAACAGAAGCTGAGCATGTTCTCTTGGCAAGGCATCAGGTCAGAACCTACTCTGCTCTAACTTTTAATTTATACTAATCATTTTATATGTCCAAACATCTTTTTGACTTTTATATGCCAGATGGTTGAAAACGACAGGATAAGAAATGGTAATAGAGAAGCCTTAACAGCTCTTCGCAAGAAAGCTCGCACGACAAAGAGCAGTGTTCCATCTCCTTTTGAGGAAATAATGAAAGAGTTAGAGGGTGCTGGATCAAGGCCACTAGTGAAAGAGATTTGTCCGACTTGTGGGAATCATGACTCTAAAGAGAGCACATGGATGATGTTTCCAGGGTCTGATATTTTTGCTCGTATGCCATTTCATGCAGTCCACACAATATTAGATAAAGGTATTTATTCATTCAGTTAACAAAAATGTAATTTATTACCTTGTGATCTTGTGGTAGGAGGGTTATATAGAAAATTGGCAAACATGGGAGAGAGCTTTAAACTAAAATTATGATGAAGTTAAAAAAAAAAAAAAAACAAAACAAGATGGGTGCACTTTCAGGAAAGTTGTCAATAACACATTAGTTGCATCTTACTTTAATGAACTTGAGTCTGTGTAGTTGATCACAACTCCTTAGCTATGCTGAAACCTGGTTAAGGAAGTGTTCCTCCTACTTCTCCAGAGAAAATTCTGGGACTTTCATCTGGTTGTAACCTATTGACATGGAAGTGGTCACCGCAACCTGCAACATGTATAACTGGTTAGTTTGTTACTTCCAGGACATGGAGCTACGACTTTTCTAGAAGAAAGTGCCTTCTTTTCATGGGTTGGAAAATCTGGAAGGGGTTGGAATACCACAATATGTAGCTAATCCTAATTATTTACTCTTTGTATGCAGGAATAGACCTGTGAATATACAAAGCGTTTAGGAGTTTAATTTTCTTAATGTTGGCTGTTTGATGCATGTATTTGTTCATGTGGAGTAGCTCTTCGTAATCAAGGTTGAGGTAGTCCCAGTAGTAGCAAGGCATCTTCACTTCCTGCGGTTTTTGTTCCTGCATCTGGCCCACTGTGCCTTGCTTGCATGTGTTGTATATGTTTCTCTGAGAAAGGCCAACTCAGTAGTCATTCTATGAGGGCCTGATGGGTACTGCATGGAATTTTAGGCGAGTTAATTATATTTATTTATTTCTTTCTTTTCTTAGTAATTTAGACATTGCCGCGTCTGTCTTTTGGCTGCTATTTGAAAAAAGGATAAAAGTGGGGATGCTAAAGAGAGAAATTTGTGTCCTTGACATTAACAAGGTCAGGAATAATTAATTTCAGACTGTCTGTTATAGGTATAATGTGTCTGAATAGGTAGTCTCCTACTTCAAAAGGGAATGGTTTTGGTATCCGTTCATCATTTTGCGTGGGTCTTGCAGCTTATTCATTGTTTGAAGTCTGTTATTTAATTTTATTAATTTTATTTTTTTATAAGGATGAGATTCGGGCGTCACTATTAAGGTGTGTGATTATATTGCTGGGAAGAGGGAACCAATTGCGAGCCCTGTTATTAAATAGGAAATTACAACATCATCTCCACAATGTACTTAATGTTTTGTCAGATGCTTCTTGTCTGAGATGGAGACCTGTTATTAAATAGGCAATTACAACATTCAGGTAAGATCGGGCATCAGATGTGGTGCTAGATTTTCTTCTGTGAACTTTCTACCTTCAGATGTTTCTTCATAAGAGTATGAGTCCATAGATTCCATGCAATTATTTTTAATCTAAGAAATGTTCTCTTATGTATCAAATGGTAGTTGCTCGGCCTAGGCATTGTTAAAATGCTTGTCCTAGATTCTGCTGCTTGTTTTCTTTCTCGGTAATCTATCTATTCACTTTGCTACTAGTAATGTTTCATTTAGTTGGTAGCCATGCACAAGAGAAAAGGTAAAAAGAAAAGCAAAAAACAAAAAAAATGATGTGTATATTATGTAATTCACTTCATTTTTGTGACTTTTGAGCCTGGAATAACAGTGGCTCAAGCTTGAATTGTTAGAATCGAGTTGCAAAATGCTATAAACTAAAAGTGTGGTCGTTACTTCTTTCACGAACAAATTATCATGAATTCTGAAATTAAAAACAGTTGTTATTTACGAATCATCTGATTTCTGCCTGAATTGACGTTCCTGTTATCTCATCTTATTGTAGGAATGCCTGGATTATCCAGCACAGTTCTCTGGAAATCCTTTTTGAGGGATGCTGATGCACTAATTCCATTTTCCTTTTGTCCTGCAGATCAAGAAAGACTGGATTTTGATGCTAAGAAGCTACAGAGCTATGTTAAAGAGAAGTCCTTCATCATCTCAGAGAAAGGAGTTCTTGCTGACAGGATTAGTCCTGGTGTCGTCAAGTCTTTGGTCACATTAACTGATAATAACTCCAAATAGAATCTGAGCAGCACTCTGAAAAGCCACTATTAGATTTTTAATTTTCTTTTGGACAGCATGGATATTTCATATATACTCATTCTCATTGCAAGACTCGATTGTCTTTCTTGTTCTCGTATCTGTGAGTGAATATTATTTCCTTGTGCTGGTGTTGGTTTGTCGATCACTAAGACGCTCAAGAGTTCATAATGCAGTGGATGGACTGCATGTGCTAATCTTTGTTATGTTCGATTTATTTGGACTGTATCAGAAGTTAGATTTCCCTCTGGAGTTGAGTTGTTGTATTACTTTGAGAAAATGGTGTTGCTAAATGAGACACCTCTAGTTTCATGTGCATGTGACATGCAACTCTCAGGGTTCAAGAATACATCAAGAAGAGGGAAGAAATTTTCATGTACTTTTACAAGTTATTCAGCTGTGATTCTAGTTGTGACAAAGATGTGTTATATAGAGAAGCAGTAGAGGTGTTAAGAAAGTTGCAAGGTTGTATAATTCATTGCAGATAGAGAATTTCTTGACTTTTTCTCTGGTCATTTATCCAAATTGAGAAAATGGATGGACTATCTGTAATTCAACTTTGATGGTACACATTCTAATCTTATTTTTTGTAAAATTTTGAGCACGAAACCAAGCTCAGTAAAGGGTGCATTTGAATTGTTTCATAGATTATTTTTCCTTTTGGCATTTCATTGATTATAATATTTTGTATGTATCAAAATTTTACACTTGTGTTCAGTATGAAGTATTTGTGTTCAGCACAGAATGTAAGCTAAAGACATTAAAATAAAAAACGATAAAAATAATTTTAACGTCAATAAAACAGATATTAGTGAATCATGTTTAACACAATTTAATTTCTAAATGAATAAAAAAACACAAATTTATCTCAAATTTTATATGCTAATCATTTAATTTGTTAGATACATATTTTTAAACATTGTCCTCTAGAAAAAAGATCCATAGCTCAAAATATCTGTGTATCCTTATTGAGACCATCAGAATAAATATGAAAAAAAGAAATATAAATTAGAAAATTTACATGATGAACCAATTCACAAACTGTAGCTTATTAATTGGATACAAAAATATATTAAAATAAAAGTTGAAATTGGGGTAGGACAAAAATATAAAATCACCAATGGAGAATCCTAGCAATTCGTTATTAATCTACGGAAGCAATGAGAAGTAGTAATTCACGAGAGAGGAGGAAGATATTTAAAAAAAGGTAAATTGCGCAAAGCCCTGCTGCACTATTGGGATTATTGCACAAAACCCCTTCACATTATCAGAAGCTACAGTTTGCCCCTTGGTGACTAACTTCGCCTGTTTAACCATTAATAAAAACACGTGCATACACGTAAAAATTAATTAATCAATTAAATAATTTTTAATTACCTAATTAATTAACTAATAAATTCTAATTAAATAATTATTTACTTAATTAAAAATTAATTAAGTAACTCCCCTCCCCTAAGCCCGCCTCCCCTACTCTGTGAGGCGAAGGGAGAGGAGGGAAGGGGAGGCGAGCCACCCCTCCCCCTCCTCTCTAGTGCGGCCACAGGGAAGAGGGAGGAGGGCCCAACTCCCCTCCGTCTTCAACGCCACCGCTAGCGTTGAGGAGAAAGAAGGGAGGGAGGAGGGCCAGGGAGAGGCGGTGGAGGGCCAAGGTCAAAGGAGGGAGATGGGAGGCGAGGCAGGGGCGAAGGAGGCGAGGAGGGCCAGGGGGAGGGGAGGCGGGCCAGGACGGGGAGGCGGCGACGGACGACACCTTTAGTTATATTTTTTATTAATTATTTTTTAGTTAATTATTTTTAGTATTTAATTAATATTAATAATTAAGAAAAGTTTAATTAATTAATTATGATTTCGCGTGGTATGATGCCCTGCCTATAAGGACAAAACTGGCAGAGTTAGGCCCCAGGGGGCAAAGTGCAGATTTTGACAGTATAGAACGTTCTGCACAATAACCCAATAGTACAAGGGGGTTTGTGCAATTTACCCTAGGGTAAAAAAAAAATGGTTTCACGTGACTACCGCGAGATCTGGAGTGGCTCCTCTCCATCAAATTTTTTTTTAAAAAAAAAGAAAAAGAAAAACCCTGATCGGTCCCACTCAACTTCCATAAAACCGCCGCAAAAGCGCACGCCTTCAAGAAAATCTCTCTCTCGTCAAAGAATAAAGAAAGGAGGAAGCGGACACCAACAGCAGCAAACCAACGAACACAGCAACCATGAGCACCATGAAGTTTTGCCGCGAGTGGTACTTCTCTCTCTCTTCATCACCAATTTCTCTAACCCTAACCATAAACCCTAGTCTTTGTTTAATCAATTTAATTAATTTTTGAAATAATGCATATTAATGCAGCAACAACATTCTGTACCCCAAAGAAGACAAGGAGAGGAAGATCCTACTCTTTGCTTGCCGCAACTGCGATCACCAGGTTCCCTTTTTTATTCGTTTAAAGTATTTTTTTTGGTTCCCCCTATAGCACACAGAAATATAAAGAACTCGTTCTTGTTTTGACAATTAATTTTATAAATATATATTTTTAGCCGTCTTCTCATCATCTTTTATTTATTTTATTTTTTTATACTCTCAATTAATTAAAGGAGCTTGGGATAAGGACACATTATCATCATCTATGAGATTAATTAATTAGCAACACCAATTAATTGATTTTATATACATCAACCTTTTCTTTTCTTTTCTTTCTTTTTGTTTAACTTTTCCATGTGCCTTTTTCCTACTCACTTTAGCCCTCCATATTTCCCTTTTTTTTTTTTTTTTTTTTTTTTCTTGTTTAACTAATTTGGATTTTGAAAGTTAGGAATTACGATATCATTATCAGTTGATGCATGGGTGTCAAATTATATTAATCTTGATAAGGTTTCATATGACTGATGAGTAATTTTCCATTGTGGTCCTATCATGCTCCACAATGAGAACCTTTGAAGTTGTCATTTGGTTCAAGGTGATGGACCTTTGAAGTTGTCATTTGGTTCAAGGTGATGGGTTCATATGATATCCTTGTTTAATCTTTCAATCTTTTTCTCATGTTAACATTTTTTTGATATAGTTCACTAACTGAACCTAACAGGAGGAAATTACATTGTTGAAGCAACACCCTTTTAATAATTATTATGCACTGTTAAAACTTAAACAATATTAAATACATTTCTTTTGAGGGAAAAAACATTACATCTTAATTTTGATTATCATTCTATTTTGAATCGGACTCTGGGAATATCATCCATTCTGTTTGGTGCTTTGTCTTATATCACCTATTGATGCAGTTTCCTGTAGCAATTTATCTATCATCTTTATCCCTTCTAGAAATTTTCTTTGTCTAAGACAATATTGGAGAAATTCTTTTAATTGCATGAGCTTTAACTACATAATCAATTAGGCAAGTTTTCCTATTTGCTAATTTGTCTTCATAGGTTCCCTGTCAAGTCCCCCGTTTTTCCTATAGGTTTCTTGCCTAGGTTTTTGTCACCAAAAAGCTAAAAGGTTGATGTCGAGTTTACATAGAGTTTTAAAAACTTGATGAAGTATTCCGTGGAACCTTCTCAATGCAGAGTTGTGCTCTGTAGCTTATTATTATTAATTATTATTATTATTATTATTATTATTAGTAGATAGTCTTCTAGGAGATTTCCAATTGATCCCGATTCTAGAAATTCATAAACATTGATTTTAAAACAACAAACTTGGTGCACGATGAGTGATCATTGATTACTTTTTGAACATGAATTCTCGATCTCCGCCGCCCCCTTGATCTCCACCGCCCCATGTTCGATCCTCATTGCCCCCTTTATCGGCCGAACATCTGACTCCATTTTAACTCTTCTCTCTAAGCAGGCCCAAATCCCTGTAGGCCTTAGCCTGGCTCCTTCAAACACGGCCCATGTTTCCGTGGATAGCTTGTCTCCTTAGGTGCATTCAAACCCGTCCCATGTCTTGTGTAGACCAGCGATCCAATGCCCACTCTTGTCTGCTGATAGCAGAGGCAATTCACCTGAAGGGCTCTTGAGCTCTGCAGCCCCTTTGGGGGTGGGTTCACAATTAATGACTCCTCCATCTAACTATCCATTCACACCGTCTCGTTCCATTTTTAATCTCAGCTCAGCTATTGCCACAATGTCCCCTCTGCTCGTGCTTCTACTCAGCTCATGTCCCCGAATACTCCTGCATCCGATGAGTCCAGATCAGCCCCCACGAGTGCATGCTAGTGCACTCTCCTTTGGAAATAAATGCAGTCGTCTCAGCCTCCATTAGAGCTCGCCCACATCAGGTAGTTTCTCCTAACAGTGCTATTTACACTGTCACTGAACCATCTCCTCAGATACTATGTAGGAGTGCTCGGAACATGAGCTATGAAGGGCCTCTCATACTTCATATCGCATCTCTAGGAGGGCGTGTGTGCAAGCTCTTAAAGATACTCCTTCCACCACTACTAGGCAGCTGGTACCTCAGATCAGCCCGCTTGGATCAGTGCACATGCCAATCGTCGACCATTATGAGGGGATTACTGACAAGCAAATTATGAAGATCACCATCCCTTGTGGTGTCATGTTGGGAAGCTCAAGAATTGCTGTTGTGGATAGCTTGAGGATGATGGACCAGGTTAGAGCTTCCGTAGTGTTATGGCTGCTGAGGCAAGCTGATTGTTGTTGCTTTGGATGAACTTTTGGTTTTGGTTGTACTATTAGTGTTTTATTTCATTGCTTATATTAGTTCTCTTGGAATGTCAAAGGCCTGGGTTGTCCTCAAAAGCGTAATCGTATCCGTGAATTTCTCAAATTGTACGACATTGACATTGTACTCATCCAAGAAACTAAAGCTGCTTTTCCTTCTGACTCATTCTTTAGATCTCTTGAGGCTCTTTTCTGTTTGGGTGGAGTCTGAACTCTATTGGGGCTTCATGTGGGCAATTTATTGGAGGGCGATATAGTCTTTTCGAATGCTCCAGTGAGTTAATAGGGGGATTTCTACTATTAGTTAAACGTACTCATTGACGATCTGGACAAAACTTTGTTATTATCTCAGTCTGCGGGCCTTACATTGAGGGACACAGAGCAGATTTTTGACAAGAACTTTGGGGCATTAGAGGTTGGGTAGCAGTACTATGGTTGATTGGAGGGGATTTTAATGGTACTAGATATTTTGGCGAAAGCTTTGATCCTGAAATTCACATTCTGGGTATGCGTTGATTCAATGACCTCGTTCGATCTCTTAGCCTCATTGAGCCTCCCCTCTTAAGGGGTTCCTATACATGGATAAGTGATTGTCAACCATGTACCTCTGCTAAATTAGACAACTTCCTCTTCTTACTCGAATGGGAAGAGCAATTCTCCCGTTCTTCATCTCGTGCTTTATCCCACATTCTTTTGATGATGTACCTATTTTGCTCGACACTGGAGATATCTTTCAGGGACAACCTATCTTCCGATTTGAGAATATGTGGCTCTCTCATGATCGCTTTGATACCGAGGTGCGACAGTTTTGATCCTCTCTTAACATTGTTAGTGGTGAGCCTAGTGGTAGTTTGATTCTTAAGCTCTAATCCCTACGATCATTTCTCAAAACTTGGAGCAGCAGTAATTTTTACCATGTGACTTCTTGTAAGAGGTGATTTTTGTCTTCCATGCAACTCCTTCAATCAATTAGTGATTCCCACCAGCTTACTTCGATGGAGAGACCATCTTTCTCATCTTACACAACAGTTAGAGTAAATTCAAGATTCAGAGGAAACTATGTGGACGCAGAAAGCTAGGCTCAAGTGGCTAAAAAGTGATCACAACACCAACTTATTTAACCACACAGCTAATCGTAAAAGGGGTAAGAATCATATTTCTTTACTGGAATTAGGTGGTAAGGAAATATCTGACCAGGGGGCCATTTCTAGTGAGTTTCGACTTTTTTCGTAATCTTATGGGAATGGCAGCCCCCTTCCTTGATATATGACTAGATTGGGAGCTATACTATCCAGTGAAATCTCAAACGTCTGGAAGAGTTGTTTGCAGAAGAAGAAATCCGTATAGTGGTGTTTTCTCTGGGGGCTGATAATGCACCTGGCCCAGATGGATTTAATATGATATTTACCAGCATTTTTGGCAGATGTTCTGCCAAGATTTCATCGATATCTTCTAGGCTTTTTATGAAGGACATCTTGACCTCTCTGTTTTAATAGAGCATACATTGCATTGATGCCCAAGATAGCAGAAGCTCGACGTATTGGTGACTTTAGACCATAAGTCTGATTAATGGCATTTTTATAATCATTTCTAAAATCCTTATTGGCCGGCTCAAGAAGAAGATCAATGATTTAATTGACCCATTCCAATCTGCCTTCATGGTCACTCGATTCTAGATAGTGTGGAGCATGCACAAAATATAATTGGTCTGCCTACTTTCTTAAGTTGGACTTTGCTAAAGCTTTTGACACAATTGACTATCATCAAAGTTCTCCATGCCCGTGGGTTCGGTGGTAGATGATGTGGTTGGATTTATTTCTTACTCAACTCAGATTTTTTTCAGTTCTCATCAATGGTAACCCGGGAGTTCCCTTCAGATGCAAGGGTGTTTGAGGCAGGGCGGTCTTCTCTCCCCGTATCTCTTCATACTTGGAGTGGATGTGCTCTCATGCATTATGAAACTTGCCTATGAATGGGGATTTGTTCAAAAGTGGGACCTTGGAATCTGGGGATTTTGTGTCTGCAATATACTGATGATACTCTCATTCTACTTCCTCCAGACTTAGCTTCCATTAAAAGGGTTAAAATTCTGCTTTATATTTTGAGCTCATTTCTAGGTTATCCATTAATTTCCACAAGTCTTCGATATACCCTCTCATTCCTCCAAGCTTAATTTGTCGGCGGTCTCAAGAGTGCTACATTGTATTATTGAGAGTTTCCCTTTCAGTTACCTAGAACTTTCACTTAAACCGACCATCCTCTCCAAAGCAGACTGGCATCTCCTTCTTGACCGATTTCATAAGAGATTTGCGGCATGGAAAGGACATTCCTTATCTTGTGGAGGTAGACTTATTTTAGTTAACTTAGTTCTCACTGGTCTCCCTTTACTTGATGTCATTTTTTATTTACCTCAGTTAGTTGTAGAGCATATAGAAAAAATGAGGCGTGCTTTCTTTTGGAAATGGGAGAATATCAATGGAGGACAATGCTTGGTTAGTTGGGATGTTCTTTGTTCTCCGCGTGGCTCGGGTGGTCTTGGTATCTCACGATTGAGAGATTTTAACATCTTTCTTTTCTCCAAATGGTGGTGAAAACGGTAAAAAATAACCAATCCCCCTAGTTAAACGTGGTCTTACACAACTACTATCGGCGACAGATCTTTGGACCTTCAGGAAAAGCTTTCAGGGTGATTGTCCCCATTATGGCGTAGGGTTTTTAAAACTACAATTGCTTTCAAAACTGGATTAAGGATCTATTGTGGACAGGAGACCTCGATGAAATTTTGGAAGGACTGCTGGATTGGTGAGGTCCCTCTTGCTCTTACTTTTCTCAACTTTTTTGAGATGGCGGCTGACTAAGATGTTTGAATTAGCTCACAAATTCAAGATAATGATTGGGCAATTTTCTTTCACCATCCCCTTTCTCCAGTCAGACTCCAAATGTTGGCAACACTCATAGGTGTTCTTCAAGGACATAAAATTCGGAATTCTTCGGATCAGGTGATTTCGAAGGCAGGTTCAGTTGCTGCCTTCATAGTTTGACCCCAATACAAGTGGTTACAGCCATTGAGTCCTCAAGATAAAGTCGCAAAGTATATTTGGAAGGTGTCGGCTACTTTTAAAGTCAAGATCACTACATGGCTAGCAGTCTGTGCAGGTTTTTACTTACAGAGACGCCATATCATGCCGCCTACTCATTGTGTCTTCTGTGATAACTATCTGGAATCATCTTCCCATCGTTTTTTTTGTCATGTCCATTCGCTGTGAGACTCCCGGCCCCTATTGTGTTCGGATTGGCTCTTCATTGTTGGCCCACTACTTTTTGGGAAATGTGGGAGGACTGACGGAACTCGAATATTCCTACATGTATAGGAAGATTTGAGATTCTCAGGTTCAGGCAGTAGTTTGGTCCATTGGATTGAGTGCAATTCTAGGATTTTTAATCATAAGAGGACTCTTGCCGAAGTTGTTTCTCATCGGGCCATCTTCTTCTCAGATTTTTGGTGTAATTACCTTGTGTAGCCTTGTTTTCTTTTGTCATCACCTTTTGTTTGTTTTTTCTGTTTTGCCTTTTCCCAAACCTGCTTAGTGAGGGACCTTTCCTCTGTACTTTGATTTTGTTATTTTAATCCAAACCGGACCTCTCTTGGTTTGGACCTCTCTTGGTCCCGTTTTCTTCTCAAAATGAATTATATGAATTCAATAAATTTGACTTATGTATTTGTGCATTATGATCAAATGTCTGTCTAGAACAAGGCTAGTAATCAAACACAATGGATTGTCCTTGACTTACATATCGATCAACTGTACTTAATTTCATTGGTCCATGCCGCTAACCTAGGCTAGCCTAACAACTCTTCCTCGGTATAATGATATACCAATTTCATCGTCTCTGGCTTATTATTTGGCTGAATTGTTTTGCCGCATTGAAATTTTCTTCTTGATTATCAGAAGCAGCCACATTGGATTTGCTTAGAATCACTACTAGAAACACATACTATGAGAATTCCTTTCATTGTCATATAATCCTTACCCTAATTGATTACTTAAATTTGATTGCAGGAGGTTTCTGACAACAACTGTGTATATAGGAATGAGGTACTTCACTCTGCTGGTGAACGCACTCAGATCCTACAGGATGTTGCGGCTGATCCAACTCTGCCTCGCACTAGGACCGTGAGATGTCCACAATGTGATCATCCAGAGGCTGTTTTTTTCCAGGTTAGATAAATTTTATCTTACCTTCGTTTCTTTCTACAAGTATAAGTTGTAGGAAAGGAAACTGAGATTACCCATTTCAGCTGTACATTAGTACCATATGGATAAATGTATTGTATTATTTGCTTGGTACTAAAGAAAATTAGTTCTGCTAAACAATGCTACGTAGAAATTCCTTCTCAGACATCCTATACAAGAACAAAAGCGGGAACAAAGACTTTATCCCAAATGTTTGGGGGCATCTATGCAAATACTGTTTCTCCATTTAGTTATGTTAAGAGGTACCTCCTCTAGTTAACAACTAACATCTCCTGTTCATTGAGTCAGTCCATGTTCATTTAGGTATTGCCCTAGTTTACGTTTCTCCAATAACCCTTATGACATCCTATGCCAACTAGGGAAGCCATAACACTTAGCAAAAGAGAACAAAAAGGAAAGAAAATAAAAAGAAGTAAAAAAGGTGTTTTGTATATTGGGTTAAGGTTTTTGAGTTTTTTTTCCTTCCCCTTAAAAGCAAAAAAAAAAAAAGGAAAAAAAAAAGGTTAGGTTGATTTCTGACAGTATAGTTATATGATCTATGTAGCACAGACATTCCTATCATGGAGCCGTGTCGTATTTGAAAAGTGTTTGACACGCGTATCGGATATATGTGTGATGTAGATTTTTGATTTTTAGAATTTGTCACGTTCCACATGCTGTGCCCATATCAGAATGGTCGTATCTGTGCAACATAGTCATGAATCTTATGATAATATCAGCCGCTTTTGATAACCTCTCTCTCTTTCTCTTTTCAGGTTAATAATGTTTATATTGGTATTTATGACTTCTGTCCAAGTGTATTTACTTTCATTTCTTGGTCTTTTGGCCAGGTTTAGGATGTTTTGAACTATTTCAATCTGTTTCTTGGTTTTAGTAACGAGATCTTTGAATAAGCAAACTCCTTATACAACTCCGCCACTTCCAAGATCGCTGCATCACATTGACAACTCACCCACCCACCCCAACCCCCACGCCAAATTAGATAAGTAGTATTAAAGAAGAGAGCGGCAGCGATAATCTTAACCAGCGCCTCACCAAACATAGTCTGAAATGTGGCCACGTTCCCGGTCCTTGTGCCAAAGATACACTCGCTGACCTTCATGCTAATTATTGACAAAATCCACATTGATGAGAGTTGGCCACTTGGCTAATGGAAGATGCTCATATCCAATTCTTCTCAAGCATACCAATGTTATCACCAAACCCAACAATCGATCTCTTCTTTCTAACAACGAGATCTTAACGAGAGCACCATGGATTCTTCCATTATCTTGTGGAACTATTAGCCTTTGCCTACCGTCCTTGAGCATTTGTGCATGAGGCAAAGGATGTGATCTGATTCTTTGAATTCTAGAAGTGAAAATGATTTGAGGAAGGCAAAATGTGATGGATCATAAATTTATGACAAACTGAATTCTGATCACTACATGAAAGTATCAAATGAAATACAAGATTCACAATTATGGTATTTATAGCCAGCTTGATAAGTTGATGAACACAACAAACTACGAATGTGCAATCTTTTTACGGCGTGGTCTAAGAGTCTTTTATGTAAAACAGAACAAGAATAATCTTTTATGCAATCCTGAAGTGGTTTTTGTATTGGTAATGGTATTATCAAAAACAATAATTGCATTCAAGTTTAGTTTTTCTTTCTCCCCCTCGTTACAAATGCCCATTTTCAGTGTTTAGAGGGTTTTTTTTTTTCCAAAACGTGAATTCGAGAATGGGAGAATCAATGCAGTCCTGGAATATAGATGTATCCAGTGGAAACAGTTTTGGTGGAGTTTCTGAAGAAATATGTTTGTTAAACTCAGCTTGAGTAGGTTTACATTTGAGTTCCCTTCAACACTTAACTTGTTTGGCAATTGTAACTTTGTGAACATTTTTTTTCCTAATCGTGCAAGCTCACTTCTAGAGCAGCTGTTCTGCATACGCAGAAACAGCATTGCTGCAGGGACTGCATAATTCTGCTGATAAGTATACATTTAATTGTGTTTTCACTGTCTTTGACTCTTGAGAATGTCATTTAGGAAAACCATATTAAAGGAGGTAAAACTTTTGAGAACAAAATATGTCAAGTCATGTTATTCATGTTGATGGTATTTTGTGGAGCATCTATTGGCAGTCATATTCAGCAAATTTACGGGCGATTCAATAACCTGACATTGTCATGTGCATGCATGCTTGCTTCATTGAGAATCAAACGAAGAGTTCTACTGCTTCCCTTCCTAATTTGCTAGATTACCATCATAGCTTATCTGTGCCGTCGTGGAGTTTGCAGGCTGCTGCTAGGGGCGAGGAAGGTATGACACTGTTCTTTGTCTGCTGCAACCCGAACTGCGGCTTCAGGTGGAGGGATTGATGGATGTATGCCAACTTGTCTCAGTTTATGAAAGCTCTACAGAGGCCTAAGTTTTCCAGTCATTACCTTGCTTTAGACTAAAAAATAATGCAGTAATTCCTTGGTTTTCTTTTCGTCAAATTTACTTCCTAAAACTACGTCATGTCAAGATAGAGTTCTGCTTTGTTTTGCAAACTAGATCGGGAAGAAAAGGGCAATCTTCACCACCATATGAAATTGGTAAATTACTGAAAAACGGTTTTTTTTGGGACTAATAATGGTTTTAAAATGAGATATGATGTGCAATGCAAATACGCCAAAAACCTACTGGACAACGACGCAGAAGTCTGTAGGCGTGTTAATTCAGCATTTTCAAAGTGCTGGGGTGTTTCCTTGCAAAGAGTGACACTGACAGTTCTTTGCAATTCAGTCCCTCTGAATTCCTAGTTCTAACAACTATTATTTATTATGTTGTTCAGTATGGAGGAAGTGAATATATTATGTTTTTGAAATCCGTTTTGCCAAGAACTCATATAGTTATGTCAGGGGCTATGTTACTCTGTAAATGCTTCAAATTTGGAGGCTGAAGTATTCGCTTGTGCTTGAATGAGCCTTGTTTGCAAAATATATAGCCCAACACCCATAAACAAGGTGGGCGGTCATTTGGGCCATACAAAATCTGCAAGCTTCTATGCTCACTGCTTCTGAAGTGCAAGACTTCATTCTTCTCTCCCAGTACCAAACGTGAAGGCTCTCGCTGCTGATTCCGATGGCGTTGGCGATAATATTCTCATTTATACGTCAGGCCTGAAGCTGAGGTTGATCCTGTTTTCAGTGATGGTGATTTGGAGATCACAACCATCGTTATGAGTGAATTGCTCGACCCCGAATCATCTGCACGCAAGTTTCCCAAGCTTCATCTCTCCTGTCAAGAACGGGATTCTTCCAAGTTAATTTTCTCTTGAAACTTTCTTTTCTTTCTTTCTTTTTTTTTTTTTAAAGATGAAAACGGGACCAAAGAGGTCCAGTTTGAATTTTACTGAAAAAGGCAAAGCGTAGTACAAAGTAGGATAAAACCCCTCAATAAGCAAGTGAAGGAGAGAAAATTACAAATACTTACAAAACAGCTAAACTAGATTATCTTTTTTTTTTTTCTCTAGAAGTCATAAGAAAAGAGCCCGATGGGAGACTTCTTATGCTAAGATCTTTTTCTAATTGAGTATCCTCGAGTTTCGTTCAGTTCAAATGGACTAAACAACTTTTGAACGGTGATATCCTAGATCTTTCGAACCGTATCAGGAATACATGATGTCTATCAGTCTTCTCACATATGTTGAAGGGACATAAGCCATGATGGAGAACCAAACTGTTCACAATAAGGACCCATACTCTGAGGGCAAATTCACATGATAAGAAGATATGAGTTGATGACTCGGATGGTTCCGCAAACAGAACACAATGACAGTGGAATGATGTGGCATCTGTGCAAATAGAGACCAGTAGGTAACCTATCACGGATAGCTTGCCAAGTGGTTATCTTAACTTTAAGCGGCGTCGCCACCTTCCAAATATGCTTCGCTGCATTGTCCTGTGAATGTGAAGGTTGCAGTTGTCACGCCTCGCTTCCCATTAAAGCGAGATAAGCACGTGATTTGGGCTGGCGACATGCTCAAAGGAGCATGCTAAGCCTCTAACCAGCAAATTATGCTATTTTTTCTATTTGCTGCATATATATCAAGTTCCAATAGAGTACACATACATGAAACAAAACTAATAAAGATTTATTTGACTAAAAAGTTCAAAACTAAACAACTAGTACAAATTCAAATACTGAGAAATGAGTCCAAACTCTCTTATTCATACATCTATGAAAAAAAATAAATAACTAAAAGCAGTGTCAAAGTCTTCTACTTATTTTCAGCTGGCTCCTCGAAGTACTCGTTGTTCTCAGTCGATATCTCCATGTATTCTTTGTTGGAGTCAGAATTTCCCGACAAGTACAAACAAAAGAAAAAAAAATATGCAATACGTGCGGAGTACGCAGATGTATATGAACAAGAAAAGGCCACGCAATATGCTGTTCCATCTAATTATTTTCATTACACAATAATGTATTTGCAACATAAGTTTATTACTAGAATCAGTCATACAATATTAGAGTCATGATGCTAAACAGGCATTCACAAAGCATAAGCATAGCCATAGCATGGAGTAAGTCAAGTATAACGAGTATAATTAAATAACCAATCAGTAGGAATCATCACAAGAAGTACGCACCTGTAAGATTAATTATGAAGATGTCCTAGTAGTTACTAATTAGGTGAGGACTCCAACTGCCACATGCAATACAACGTACTCCATCCTACGACTACTACACATGTCAATTGGGTCTTAAAACGTGAAAACGACTGCGTCCCATTCTATAATCTATTCCTGCATATCAATCAATGATTATTATTGCTTGGAAACTGCTAGTGAAAAAAGCGTCCGTGTAACTCAACGAGAAACCATATCAGGAGTAATATATTATAGTAGTATATAATTAGAATGAACTCATCAATAACCCATGTCACAAAGTGACATGACAATGTAAAATAAATACCATTGCACTTTGTACATAGGTAGGGCTACTCAAGATACACTTTCTCAGTTTGCACCATTAATTTTTCCAAATTAGCCCCATGTCTTGTCATTTTTGCAATCAAATTCATTAAAGAACATGAATATCCTTGCCTGAACCAAGTTGCAAGAACAACCATGCCACCATGTCCTTGTCAAACCCATATAATCACTATGTATCACTTTCTCAAGTAATTCCAAGTACATGTTTCATGCAAGCGTTTATCCATACCATTTAACTTTCGTGTCCATGTTTATATTCATGTTCATATATTCATGTCATGTGTTCATGTCCAAGATGTTATGTGGTAATTCCTATAGCATAGTGTCTTTTTATGTAAACAAAATAATCACGTCAATTATTTGTCATTATGTAGCAAATTGTTCAAGTATGGTTCATACAAGTAATTAACTTGAGGCGAGATCAATAACATGCATGAAATTCAATTCAGCAATAATAACATGTCTCATTGAAAATTTGTTATTTATAACATTCAAAAAAATTATAGAAAATATATATTTTAATATTGGATTAAACAAGAAATTAATCAACACTATAAGCATGATTATTATCTAACATGAAATGATGAATTTGCAAATAACAAAAACAATACATGATGATAAAACATGATGGTTATCTAGCATGGAATGATTCTATAATAACTAGATCTAGTTAAATGGATGAAAGGATCATGATGAAGGAGAACCCTAGGCATGATTTTTTTAAAATTAAAATCAAGAAAAATCAAGGGAATGAAAGGGACTCTAGATACTTGCCTTATTGACGATTGTGATCCAATGCCTGATTTGGTGATGGCCTCCTTCTCCCTTCTAGAGTAGATAAATCTCTGAGTTGAAACAGATGTGTAGCTCAGGTTTTCCTGAGTCCACCGCCTCCAGAGTCACTCAAATCGGGTTTCAGACGGCTGAGAAATGACTTGAATACGAAACTGATGCTTAATAGGTTTTATGATTTAAAAGTGGATGCGTGTATTAAATTGGAGTGGGTCGGGTTGCATAGGGAATCAGGTCGAAATTTTGAGAGCAAAGTGAGAGAGCAAAATGAGAGAGAGTGTAGAAGGAGAGGAAAAGGGAGGGGAAAGAGAAAGAGAAGGGACATAGGTGAGGGAGGAGAAGGGGAGTTAGGAAGATGGATGTCGATGGTGACTGGTGCTTGTAAGTGATGTGCACGCGTATGCAGGTGTTGTGCAGTCTGCACATGATGGAGCAGGGGGTGATGGAGAGGAGCTCGAGTGCGTTGGGTGTGGAGAGGAGAGAGAAGAAGATGGTGATAATGATGGGAGGTGGAGAAGGAGGGAAGAGAGGATGAACTGCATGGGGCGCGCGGAGGAGGGAAGAGGAGGTGACAACACAAATGATGCGATCTGCGGGTGATGATGCCCGGAGGTGTGTTGGTCGAGAGGAAGATGGTAGAGATGGTGAGGCATTACCGGTGGTGAGCGGGGCTTGGGTAGGGGTGATGAAAGTGCTTGTGGTGGAGTAGAAGAGGGAGGAGACGGTTGGTGTTGGCGGCGGTTGAGATCGCGCAAGGGAGAGGGAGATGGTGGAGGGCATCATGCGCGGGGACGAGTGCATGAGGGTTATCGGGTTCATGCGCGGAGGTCGGCAGTGCTCATAGGGTGAAGTCGTGGCTAGGTTCAGGTTAGAGAGATGAAAAGAGGGGGGATGATAGGCTAGGTTAGGGTTAGGGTTCGCGTGAGAGATAAGAGAGAGAAAGAGAGGTATGGGATGAGGTGATATATAAAGAGAGGGAGTGGGCTTGATGGTTTGGCTTGAGAGAAAAAGGAGAAAATAAGAAGAAAAGGAAGAAGAGAAGTGAGCTGGGACTGGGCTAGGAATAAATAAAAATTGAAGACAAAAAGAGATGTAGGCTGGGCTTGGGGCTTAGTGGGCTCGGTTTGGGCTACAATGATAACGAGAGATAATAGAGAGAAAGGAGAGAAAGACAGGCCAAGATTGGATCTTGGGCTGAAAAAATAATAATAACAACAATAATAACTACATATTAATAACAATTAATAATGATAACTCACACCAAATAATAATTAATCTCTCAATACCAAATATATACATATTAAGATACTATTATCATGTATTATAAAGAGATAAACTTGTGTCCTTCCAAAAGGATTTGAGCTCAAATCCTTCCCACTGAAATTCAATCTCCCGACATTCGAATACAAGATCTACTCTGTTGAAGTTGATTATATTATATTAAGTATTTATAAATCAAAAATCAAGTGTTTTGAATACTTTTTACCCATCCATCAAGTGACGCAAAATGGACGGCCGAAAGTTGTGAGTTGGTTAGATTTATGTCTTTAGACAAACAAATTCTCGATCCGACCATTTCATTATGATCTAAACATTTAAAAACTCCTACAAACTAATTTTTGTTAGGTTTCAAATGTTATACATCGTTAAACTAACCAACTCACTATTTAGACCGTCCATTTTTTCCTACTTGATGCATGGGCAAAAAGTATTCAAAACACTTGATTTTTGGTTATAGATACTTGAAATAATATAGATCAACTTCAACAGAGTGTATCTTGTATTTGAATGTCGAAGGATTGTATTTGAGTGAGAAGAATTCGGCCTCAAATCCTTTTGGAAGGACACAAGTCTATCTCGTATTATAAATTAGAGATATTACAGCAGTAGCTGGTATTGAGAGCAAACTATGAAGATAGCAGATGACTCCGCCTTCCAAGTTATATGATCCAGAACATCTTGGAATGTGTGTCCTCAAAGAGTGCGTAAAAGAGCTGCGAGTATATGAAGTCTTGTCGGGTAGAGGAGATGTTGAAACATGAGAGCCCAATTATTATCTCGAATTTGTGAGCTGACCCAAACATCTTTGTCTGATGCCATCTCGAAAAGACTGGGAAAAACGTATGCCAATGAAATCTCTCTAATCTAGCAGTCATTCCAAAATTTCACTGAAGACTCTTGACCACAACTTAACCTAAGTCTAGTTTGAAGCATTATTTGTTCACAGAACCCCTCGCCAAAATGGGGACACTCTCCTCGGTAGCTTTCCTGCAGATCCAAAGGCCTTCGTCGTCGATAGTGATTATAATAACCACTTTTATTCAAGGAGACTGATGGTTAGATAAAAGTTTTCACCATAATTTAGATAACAAGGAGATATTAAAAATCTCTCAATCAACGAATAGCGAGACCACCCTTGCCACGCTAGAGCAAATGACATCCCAACTTACGACGATCCCTTTTTTTTAAATATGCACGCCTTCAATGGTTAATGTGATTACTCACCCATTATGGTAGGAAAAAGAATGGCATGTAATAGAGTGGCAAACTGGTAAGTACTAAATTGATTAGGATTAATCTGTCTCCAAGGGATAAAGAATGACCCTTCTAGGCAGCTAATCGCTTGTCAATTCTGTCAAGGAGGGACTGTCAGTCCACTTTCGAGAGAGTAATTGACTTGAGGGAGAGTTCGAAGTAAGTGAAAGGGCCTACAGTGAAGCAGAGCTGTATTGAGATATATCCAAGACTGGGGATCCAATATCCCTTGTCTTCTTTTGTCAAATTTATTGGCTAATATGTGATGATTGAATCTTAAAACCTTTCCTTATGGGGTTCCTATACTTCTTAAAACCACGCATGTCAATATAGAGTTCTGCTTTATTTTGTAAACTAGATAGGGAAGAAAAGGGCAATCTTCACCATATGTAATTGATAAATTACTGAATAACAGTTTCTTTCGGCCCAATTTGGGAAAACCACCGGGAGGAGAGAGAATTCATTATATTTTTTTGATATTACAGTAAACTCTGTAGAGTATTCATGTCTTTGCAATTTATTTGATCTTGGCTCTCTTTCTTTATGGATCACTCAGTGTATAAGTACTTTGTAGCGTTGTAAGTAATGGTGCGAATTCACGGATCTGCACGATTTGCATATTGAGCTCTTTCCATAATCGCTCAGTTTGCCATGCTTTATTGTTGGAATTTGGCATGCCGGGATATCCACCACTATCTATAACTGCCCCTGCTGAAATAGGGAATATTTAGAATGTAGGGATATTGTGACAACGTAACTACCTTGGCGATCTGGAAAACCTTGTTGCTAAGCTGTCCAGTGGAAGCGAAAATCTCTGCGGAAATCCTATGTCATGGATGTCGAGGAGAGATCTGGTACTTGCAGATGTCGGGAAAAGAAAGGGCCTGAGGTTCTCTCCTTGGGATTGAGTATGATGTCGGGCAAGGTCCGAAGCTCTCTTCTCAGGGGCGAATGACACTCCTGGTGTAGCGGAACACGTATTATGATCTTGATGAGAGTCAAAATCTTGACCAATACAATACACACACACCACACACACACATTGAAAATACACCTAGGAGGGTGAATAGGTGTAAAGCTAATCAAATACAATTCTAAACAATTTATAATATATGATGCAAACCGATCACTCAAAACAAGAATTGAAAACGATTCCCCGTGAAGGGCTCTGAACTTCTCATCGTGATTCCTCTAGATAAGAGTTGAGGTGCTCAATTGCTATCTTGTTGAGATGAGTATTGATCGACAAAAATGAATGAATAATAAACAAGTAAATAAATAGAGACAATAAGGCAATCACAAATAAGAAAGATTTGTTTCGAGGTTTGAGCTATTGCTCAACGTCCCCGCCTTAAACACTGTGAAGGATTTCACTATCTATTAATGGTTCTTCCACAAAAAGACCTTACAATAAGGAATTATAACCACTTGGAGTACACAACTCCCCAACTTAATCCTCTACACCAGAGGTAGCACAAAGTCAATTGAGATTACAAGCTCTTGGTTGTCAAGAGATCACAAACACTCTCTTATAAATCCCTATAAAGTAAAAAGTAGATTTGAAGTTCAAGAATGTATGTGAGAGTAAAAATCAGAATAGAGAGATTTTAAGAGTAGAATATTCAATTAAAACTTTGAAATTGAAAGTACCAAAAGAAAACTTTGAAAACTTTTTCACTTTGAAAGCAAAACTTTGATTTTCAATAGAATTTGTTGTGGCATAAATTCAATCCCAATGACCCTTTATATAGGCTGTAGAAAAACACATATAGAATAGTTTACCAGGTCATAGAGGAAAGAATTTGACCATCAGAATTCAAATCAGCAGATTTAAAAACATGTTTAAAAGACAGAATTTGAAATCTGGCTGTTATTGCCATTCTACTAGTCTATTGGTCGACCGGCCCAGTTTAAAAAATCCGACCATTGCCTTCGGTCGACTGCTTGGTCGACCGGTTCTAACCGAGATCAAAGTCATTATAGTCGGTCGACACATCGTCGACCGCAGAGGAGAGCGGTCGATCGCAGAGGAGAGTGGTCGACCGGTTGGTCGACCGCAAATGTGCACAAACATGCACACCCCACTGCCAGAGGTTCAGTGGATTCGATGGTCAATCATTCTAGCATGTAATAGGCACAGTCGACCGTCCGGTCGACCAACCAAAGCCAAAACCAGAACCAAGGTCTGTTTTGAAACTAATGAAAAATTTTAAATAATTTTGTATGGGTTTGAAGGGGGAAAAACATGTATATCAAGGAGATACAAGTTCTAAACTTGAATAAAAATATTAAGAAAATGTGAAACATGTATCAAGACTAAACATGTCAAAAACACCAAAATAAAATAAACTGCTCTTTCGAAAATGTGCATTTTTGTGTGTGTGTAGATTTTTGAGCATCAAATCTATATTCTACTCTTTAACAAACTAAGTTCTTACAAAGTTCTAAGCGACTAAAAGTATCTTCAAGCGGGCTTCTCTGATATTGACATTGAATGCTTTGAGCTTCAATCCTGTACTTGAGTATCCTTGAGTCATCAACACGTTCCTTTAGAGGAAGAAACCTGTTAGAACTTTTTGAACCCTAAAACACACTTAAAACACTTGAATTTGATTAGTATTAAATAACTACATATGCTTTGTTACCATCAAAATACAAAACTGGTGGTTGTAACCTTTGGGCCAACAATCTCCCCCATTTTGATGATGAAAAATATATGAGTTATTTAAAATATAAAAGGAAAGAGCTGAAAAAGCTCCCTCTCAAGTTATGCTCAACTATCAAGTACAATATATCAAGTTATATGATATTATGACAATGTATAACAAAGGCATTGCATATGAGTATGAATCAAACTAATAATAGATACTCAATATATACTTCTCCCCCTTTTGTCATGCATAAAAAAGGGTAAGCAAAAACAACCAATTTTTTTTTTAAAACAATATAGATTTTAACATAAGGAAAAACTCATAAAATCTATAATACAAACATTTAGTTCACTACAAATGAAAGAAAATCTGTTAAAATCAGGTGGCTTAGTAAAAATGTCTGCTAGTTGAAAATCAGTTGAAACTGTAAATCACCGGGGGGGGGGGGGGTGAATAGGTGATGGCTATACTAAATGACAAATAATGCGGAATTAAAAATTACTTGCTAGAAACCTAGCAATACCAATCACAACACAAAGAATACCTACAAATAAGTAAACAATATAAGTGTGCAAGTAAGTAAAGAGAGAGTAGAGTTAAGAGAGAAAAAGTAAACAATCGCAAACACGATGACATGTTCCGAGATTCGAGCCACTGTTTTACATCCCCACCTTCAACACTATGAAGGATATTCACTATGATCGATCTCACTAGATCATCAACCATTACAAGTTCTCACTAGAACTCAATGGACTCACAAGTCCTCTCTCGCGGTGCCACAACACTAACACGGAGCTCACTAGCTCACTTGAGACCGCAACCTCTACAACTTCACAATAGAAGAAAATCAGTGATCTTCACTTGATCAAAAAGGCTCACAAGTACAATCCTATAACTAAGATGAGAAGGTGAAACTTTTTGAGATTGTGTAGTGGAAATAGCTTGTAAAGATGTAGAAGGAAGGCTCAAGCTAAAAAACAAGAATATGAAATTTTGGCTCAAAAGGAAATCTTTTAAGAAAAGCTAAATCTTGATGTAAACTTGTAAAAACTTGATCTAAATTTTAGAAATCTTGTTGGAAGGTTTTTCTATAGTCTCACTATTTATAGGGTTGAAAACATGAGTAGAAAACCTAAAAGAGTCATTGGAAAACGACCCAGAAAAAGACAAAACAAATATAGCTATTGGGAAAAATTCAAAAGAAATTTTTTCTGTCGGTCGATCGCCAACGGTCAGATTTCTGACCATTACGGATAGGGTTGACCGGTCAGTCGACCATTGTTTCCAACCGAGAGCAAAACTCTCTGTCGGTCGACCGGGGCGATCGATCGGGCCCAACCGAGAGCAAAGCTCTTGTAGTCGGTCGACCGCGTATCGATCGACCGAATGCACAAATGCACTTTGGTGCATGTCAGTCGACCATCAGAGCAAATCTGCTCTGCCTACGGTCGACCGGTCGGTCGATCGACTTAGGGCCAAAGGCACATACTGAAAATCTATTTGAAGTCGATCTTATTCCAACAAAAATAAACTTTGTTTCTAAATGCAAAATAGAGTTCTAGGGACTTGATAAAACCAGTGTGTGATCATGGATCAACACAAAACAAGGTTAGAACTATATTTTGCAAAAATCTTTTCTAATTGAAAACTGATTTTTCCAAAACTTGATTTTGAAAACGACAAAAAGAATAGTCTTGAACTCTTTATAAAACACTTTAGTCTTTATAAAACACTTTAGGAATATGAAAGATGTGTGTGTGTGTCAATCCCAAAAGAGCTATCAACCTATATCATCTTGTTTTAACAAACGACTATAAATCCTATCTAAAATGCAAAAATAAAAGTACAAATCTTGATATAGTCTTCTCTTGCAGTCTTGATCCTTGAGCTCTTCTATGTGCTTAGGCTCTGGGATCTAAATCTTCTTGGCTTTCAAACGTGTGAGTCTTGTGATGGAGCCGAAATGCAATAAAGTGTTAACCTGAAATTTTGTTAAACAAGATTGTTAAAAACATAACCACATATGTTTTGTTATTATCAAAACTAGGGCTAATGGCCTTTGGGTCAACGGAAACATATCAATATCTCCTTTCTCATAGTGATCTCTAAGAAAAGTGATATCAAATTTCTATGTGCTTTGTCTTACTAATTAATATACACTATTTAGTCATATGAATAGTACTAGTATTATCATAATGCAAGTCACAGTCAAGGAGAGTATGTTTCATCTAAAAGACTTGCGCACAACAGGCCCGGTCGTAACATACTCCGCCTCGGCGGTTGAGAGGGTTACATAATTTGTTTCTTGGAAGACCATGAAACAAGACAATTTCCTAAAAATTGGTAAGTTTTACTTGTGCTCTTCCTATCCACTCTACAACCGGCATAGTCAGTATTTGAAAAACTCATCATGAAAAATTATCCGGTCTTTAGATACCTCAAGCCCATTCTAATAGTGCCCTTAAGATATCTAATAATGCATTTTATCGCAATCAAGTGGGACTCTTTAGGATAAAATTGAAATCTAGCATATAAACACACACTAAATATAATATCCAGCCTACTAGCCGTTAAATAAAGTAAACTACCAATCATGCTTCTATAAAGTTTAATGTCTATTTTTATACCTTGTTCATCATTGTCAAGTTTTGTTTGTCGTAGCCATGAGAGTCTTACTTGACTTTGCATCTTCAAGCCTAAATTTCTTGATGAGTTCTCTTCTGTACTTGGCTTGATTTATAAAAATTTTATCACTCCTTTGTTTGATTTGGAATTCAAGGAAGTAGTTTAGCTCGCCCATCATAAACATCTCAAACTCATTCTTCATGCATGATTCAAAATTTACAAAGCTTTTCATTAGTAGATACAAATATAATATCATCAACATCAATTTGAACAATTAGAATATCATTATCTACATGCTTTGTAAATAAGTGATATCTACTTTACCTTTTACAAATCATTTGAAATAAGAAAAGTTGAAAGTCTTTCATACCAAGCACTTGGAGCTTGTTTTAAACCATATAAAGCTTTGTCTAATTTGAAAACAAATCCGGATGTGTAGGATCAACAAACCCGGGGAGTTGTTCAACATACACTTCCTCTTCAATAAACCATTTAAAAATGCATTTTTGACATCCATTTGAAAAAGTTTAAAATCTTTAAAAGAAGTAAAAGCAAGTGTAATCGTATGACTTCAAGCCGTGCTACGGTGCAAATGTTTCCTCAAAATCAATACCTTCAATTTAGGTGTAACCTTGGGCCACTAATCTAGTTTATTCCTAACAATAGTACCCAACTCATCCACTTGTTCCTAAAATCTATTTAGTACCATGGTTGGTCTATCATGGGGTCTAGAGACAAGGTGCCAAATTTATTAGCTCAAATTGATTGAGCTCTTTTGCATTGCAAGCAACCATATGAGTCACTTATCGACTTCGACGATGTTCTTTGGTTCTATATGAGAATTAAAAGTAAAGTTGTCACAAAAATCATGGAGTTTGGAGCGAGTAGTTCCCCATTTGATACATCACCTATGATGAGTTCCCTGGGATGACTTGTAGCATATCTCCAATCTTTTGAAAGTGATTGTGTTGGTGCCACTTCACCTCTTGAACTTCACCTTATTCATGAAGCTTTGGCTTATCTTCTTGGATGTGGTGAGTCCTTCGAGGTTATTTTCTCCATGTCTTCACCTAAAAAATCAATTTCTACAATATTCTTAACAAAAATAATAGATTCTTCAAACTTAACATACATAGATTTCAATAGTCAAAGTAGATTTATTAAGATTTTATAAGTCTTGCTAGTATTAAATAAAAACAAAAATAGCTTCAAAAGCTTTGGCATCAAATTTTCTAAGTTATCTTTGGTGTTTAAAACAAAACATTTGCATCCAAAAGCTCTAAAGTAAGAAACATGGGTTTTCTTAAATAGTAAATTTCAAATGAAGTTTTGAAAGTATTTTTTACAAAATAAATTCTATTTGATATGTAACATGAAATGTTTATGGCCTCGGCCCATAAATATTGAGAGTTCGTATTCACTAATCATTGTCCTAGCCATTTCTTGAAGAGTATGATTCTTTCTTTTAACGATTCCATTTTGTGTGGAGTTCTAGGACAAGATAATTCATGCCTAATTCCATTTTCTTCACAATAAGTGATAAAAGAATAATTAATGAATTCACCACCTCTATCACTTCTTATGCTCAAAATAAAAACCTTTTTCTTTTTCAACCCTTTTCTAAAAACATTAAATGTGAAAAGGCTTGATCTTTATATTCCAAAAAGAAAATCCCATGTAAAACGAGAAAAATCATCAACTAAAATAAAAACAAAACATTTTCATTTAAACTCTTAGTTTTAGTAGGACCAAACAAATCCATGTGGAATAACTTTAATGGTCTTGATGTCATGATATCCTTAATTGGTTTGAAAGAGGACTTGATTTTTTCTCAAATTGGCACGTATCACAAATGCGGTCCTTTTCAAACTTCAAGTAAGGATACCCTTCATCGATTCCTTAGAATAATTCTAGATAGATGATTAAAATAGAACACGACCTAATCTTCTATACTATAACCAAGAATCCTCATTGAAAGTATTTAAACATGTAGCATTGCAATTTAAATTTAACATATCAATAATATATACATTATTTTCACGAAATCCGGAAAGAATACATGCATTGATTTTACTATCTAAAACATTGCAAGACAAAACATTAAAAGTAACTTTAAAACCTCTATCACAAAGTTGACTATACTCAAGAGGTTATACTTGAGACTATCAACTAAAAAATATTTTCAATCAATGGATATGGGCCAATTTTAAAGTTACCTATACTGATAATAATACCCTTTGAGTCATCTCTGAAGGTGATGATGCTACCTTCATGATACCTTAATAGGGTTGCAAAATTATTGATATCCCAAGTCATGTACCTTGAGCAACTGCTATCAAGATACCACCGCTCCCTACATCTTGGAGCCTTGGTGTTTATCTACATCAAATAATGACGTTGTTGATTTTGTACCCATATTTTCTTGGGTCTTATAACGTTAGTACTTCGAACCTAAATATGATTATTAGAAGCATTTATATGATTAAAATAAAATTTAGCTAAGTGACCATTCCGGCCACAATAGGTGTATGATATACTCTACATACATAATACATGATGTGTATGATGAGCATGTGAAACATGAGCATGTTTAGTGTGTGTGGCATGTTTATGAGTATGAATGTGTTGTTGTTTAGAAGTGTGGGCATGTGTAAGTTTCTTTGAAGTATTTTTCTTAGAAAACATGGCTTTTAAGCCTTATCAAACTCACATTTCTTTAAAACATTTTTTCAAAGTATTGATTTTAGTTTTTAAAATAGAAATTTTTTTTTTCATCAATCATGAAAATTTTTATTTTACATGAAATCTTATATGCATCAAAATCTTTTTGTGTAATATAAGAGTGGAAGATAAAGTATACTTTTTTTTAGAAAAAGTGATAATTTTATTTTGAAGAGTTTCATTTTCCTTTTTCATTTTTAGGTATTTCTTTTTTAGAAAATTATAATATTTGAAAGTTCTTCAAATGCCTCACTTAATTCATCCATAGTTAATTCACAGTCATGTAAGGATGGTTCGGAGGTTACCTTAGGTGTATTATCATTTACCATGAACACATGTTTGCCGTGTTCACTTCTTCTTGGATTCACTTTCCGAATCCATATTGCTTGAGAGCTTTCTTCTTATGACTCTTTGAGGTAATATGGATTGTTTAAGGTAGATGGCTTGACATATTCAGCAATGATATGTCTTGGTTTACGACAGTTGAAATAAATGATTTTCTTTTCCTCCTTCTCTTGTCATCATCTTCTATTGTTGAACTTAGCCTTGTTGTACATCCTTCTTACATTTTTCACAAGGAGAAAAAGATCTTCATCTTTTCTTTTTCTTCACTATTGTCGGAGATAGTGGGAGTAGACCTGAAGGCAATCGTCTTTTTCTTTTGTGGCGTCATTTTTCTCTAGCCTTCCTCTCCATCTCATGGGTCTTAAGGTTGCCGATAAGACTGTTGAGCTTTATCTCGTCTTTGTTGTTTAATTCCTTTAATGTAGTAGCCTTTGTTGTCCCGAGATAATGTCAAATGCGGAACTATCTCTGTTGGCATTATAGATCTAAAAATACCCAAGTCAACACAAAACTAAAAACAAGAAGGATTAATGTTAAGCAAATAAATAAACTTGCAAAAAGGAAAAAAATCTCAGAGAATAGACAAACACAAACAAGAGAGATTTATCCTGGTTCGGTCCTCGTGACCTACATTCATCCCCAAGCCACCACTTGAAATTTTCCTTTATCCTTGATTTTGTACAACCAAAATCACAACCATGCACATCACTTGACAAATCCCTTTTCCCAATGTGTAAACCTTCTCTTCCACCAAGAGAACACACTTCACCTTGTACAACTGCCTCTACACCAAGAAGCCACCCGTGTACAATGATCACCTGTACAACTGCCTCTACACCAGAAGCCACCCGTGTACAATGATTGCTTTGAGTATTACAACTTTCCTATAAGCCTTGATATTGTGTATGAACGTGGACAAGGCTAGTATAGGAGAACTTTAGAGAACTTCACAATGTAAATGACTTTTGGTGAAGAACAGAAGTTGGAAAAACAGTTTTCAGATTTTGACAGAATTTTTGCTTTGGAAAACTGAAGATTTTTCTTGATATTTGGCTTTTGGACTAACCACCCTTTATTAGCTGAAGACTAGGGTTAGTTAGGGTAGTTATAGGAGCAATTCAAATGATAGAAATGTTGGAATTCGTTGCATAAAAGATCAATAACAGAAACTGTCCAACAGTCGGAAACTGCCTATAGTCGACTTGCCTATATAGTTAGTCGACTATACTACGCAACTTTCACAAGATAAGTTGACTAGGTTTGACAATAAGTCGACTAGGTAAGGTTAAGTTCGAGTGACAGTTTTCTGGTTTAACTGAATCAAGTCGACTGCAACTAACAACAAGTCGACTGGACCAGGGATTAGTCGACTAGGGGTAGAGATTAGTCCACTACAAGATGCTATTAGTCGACTATATTTTACTGTCAAGTCGACTAATGCAGAAACAGAGAGTGGGTCTGATTTGGACACTTGACTAGTCGACTAGGGTTTGGGTCAAGTCGACTACACATGTTAATAGTCGACTTGTCATAGGTATTAGTCGACTAATGGACATTGATATGGTGTGTGTGTGTCAAGGCTTTTTACATGCTATTTCATCTTTATAAAAAATATCATATCAACTCTTCTTGGGACATCTTGATCATGTAGAACTCTTGATTCGTCATGTGTTAGAGCTCCAAATGACATGCGTCACATAAGTCTTCATCAAAACAAGTTCCAACATTCTCCCCTTTTTGATGATGACGCTTTTGTGTGCACAAGTGCTCCCCCTGCAGAAAATATGTTATATTTTCCTCTCCCTGCAGAAATTGGGT
>JAVJIF010026447.1:0-20340 GCA_038442645.1 Agave tequilana
CACTCTTCTTCCGTCTTTGGCTCAGTGTCAGCTTCATTACCAGAGTCTGGTTCCACTGGCTGTGGATTTTCGTTCATTTTCAGATAATCCTGGTATAGGAGGGAGTCCGTGAAATAGTTCTCTACCCCCTTGAACGGATGCCTTTCAGCAATCAACGTTCAGACTTTCCCACTTTCGTCGATGTACTTCATGACTTGATGGAGAGTGGAGGGGACGATGGAATTACGTGAATCCACGGTCGTCCGAGCAGCAAATTGTACGAAGTGTCGGCGTCGATTACATAGCACATTACTTCAGATCTTAGATCCCCAATCTGGCATTTGAGCTTAATCTTTCTCATTGGCGCGTACCATTGGCGTTGAAACAATAGATGGTAGTTTGGGTGGCGCTCAATCGGTGGGTGGGGATCCCTAAATGCTGCATGACCCGACGAGACATGATGCTCAATGCGATCCTGGATCTACCTGAATGCAGCTCACTTTAGACGATCCAATGTACCCTGTGAAGTACAGGGGCCGATCATGTTTCCCCTTAACCTGCATATCATTTGATGTGAAGGTGATGCAAGGAGCATTTTGAGAGGCATGGAGGCAGTCTTCTTCATCTTCCTGTGGTCCAGCCGGGATCTGGGTCATGAAGACCTCAACATCAGCTAGGGCTTCCCTCAGAGCTTCTCTTGTTGACTTTGATAGTCTCAAAAGCTCGTAAAGAGTGATCCTGGCTGGGATATTGGCCAGTTGGTCTAGGACGTCAAAGCGGTAAGGTGTTGGAGATCCTTCCGCGTTATTCTTTGGGAGAGCCTTAGAAAACTGAAGCTCTTTCTGCTTCTCCACAGGTTGCTTCGCAGAGGGCTTGGTTGGCTCTGTAGTAGGTTTAGGAGGGCTTGCCACCATTTCGTCATACTTCTTTAAATATGACTGACCCGAACGAGTTTCGGTCACGAGTGATTTATTGATCTCTGCGGCAAGGACGATTGTTTCCTCCTCCGAATCAGTTAGAGAGGGAACATCGGTTTCTACTTCCTGAGAAGAAGCGCACACCATATTGCAGGATGAAACTTTTGCTTTGCCTTTGGACTTTCTATTGGTAACAGTAGTCCACTGTTGGCCTTCCACAAGGTCAGGATGAACCCACATAATTTCTCTCTGAGGTGTGGGGATAGGTACAAGACCCTTCTCTTGTTGGTGATGCGGGTCTGCATTGATCATCTTTGGTTCCCCTTTTGAGATGGGAACTACTCCGGCTGGTGTTAGAGGCTAGTTTCCGAACTGAAGAAGTGACGTCATGTTAGCCGTCACTTTCTTCTGTTCTGGACGAAGCTTGAGTACTTTCGCATCAATCAAAGCTTGAAGAATATCTTTGAAGATATAATAGCTCTTGGTGGGGTGCCCCAACATCCTATGGTTCAAGCAGTAGTTGGGATTGTCGGTCTTGCCGACCTTCTCGGGACGTCTAGCTTCAGGAAGCTTTAATCTGTTGCTCTTGTTGAGTAACTTGAACAACGAATCGACATGCTCGTCTTTGAAGGAGTACTGCCTGTTGGCGCGCTGCTGACTTGAAGAACCTCCCTCTCTGGCTGGCTGAGATTTCATGGGGGATTTTGTCTTTGTCGCCAATGTATCCTTTCTTTTAATTGAAAAGATATTTTTGGCGCGCGCCTTATCGAGTTTTTGAGTATGGGCTTATTTTCTTCTGCCCTAACCCTGGCGACAATCTCTTTATCTTGTTTTTCATTGATCGGGTGAACGTCATGACCTCTTGGGAATCTTCTCTTTGGATGGTGGGCGAAGTAACGCAGTTTCTGTCCAACAAAAATTTCAAAGAGACTTTAGGCAAGAACCAACTTGAACTCAGCAAGTTGTTAGAAGAGTTTTTCTCCTTTGTATTTCTCAGCTGGAGATTCTGGTCTTTCTAAGACTTACAACCGTAGTTCTTCTTATCAAAATTTTTCTCTTCCTTTCCACAGTAAACTGAACTATTTATAGAGGTTTCAGGGGGTAAAAGTGTCCCCTAAAAATACTCCATAATGGAGGTTAATTCCCTCATTACGTGAGTAGTAATTGACCCAGTAATGAGGGTAGGTTATAACCGAAATGCGAGCTTTGAGCCTCACATTTTGTCGTTGAGGTAACGCTTGAGAAACGCGAACTTCAAGTTCTGCGTTAAGCTTCATGTGAGACGCGGGCTTCGGGCTCTGTGTCTGGGTATTGCATGAATGCCTGAGACGCAAGTTTCAAGCTCTGCATCTTGGCCATTACAGTGAGGCAGAGACGCGGGTTTCGACCCTTGCGTCTTGGTATTACAGTGGTGCTGAGATGCGACTTTCGAGCTCTGCGTCTTGGTTATTAAGACGCGGGTTTTCAACCTTCGCGTTTTGGTGCTGCATTAGTGGCTGTGCTGCCTTGCGTCTGGAGTTTGAACTCTACTTTCTGATGACTTGACCCCAGTGATTTTTGGACAGTCTACAGACACTACTTATACATAAGCTGAATGGTTAAAGAATCTTTTGTCACAATTCTCTATCGTGCCAAAACCTATTCTTTCTATCTCAGTTCATACTGACTCAAGATCCACCATTGAGATTCTAAAGCAAGATAATGCCAATAAGAAGATGAACAGACACATTCAAATCAGACTTAAGTCATTTCTTCGCTTATTGAGCAAAGTTGTGCTTTTAAACTTTGTAAAGTTTAAGAAGAATATTGCTGACCTATTGACTAAGGGTCTTTTTAGGAGTGTGGTCCTAAAATCATCGAGGGAGATAGGATTAAGCCCATAGTAGAATTCACAACTGTGGGAACCTAATCTACTTGATTGGGAGCTGATTTCATGAAAGAGGTTCAATGTGGTAGAAATAAACTGGACTGACGATACTTGTGTGGAGCATCGACTCGGATATATGTATAGGGGAGTGTTAGATGGCTCACCCCATCTACAACGTCTTTTCGAAGCTGTAGGACGAACTCTAAAAGATCTTGCAATATCCATGCTTGTGATAGAGAGAAATTAGAGTATTTTAAATAACAGTAAAATGGTTCCATTTTTTGTCAAACAGAATTATTATGTTCGGTTCAAATTGGCCGAACATACAAATATTGTTTGGTCAGTCATCACCAAACGTTTCTTATAATGTTCATCCCTTAATGATCGATCAGATTGTGAACCCATGAAAAAAGGGAATAGTTTTGATTTAAATCAATGAAATTAAAATTCTTTAAGTTCTTTCTACATTTACAACTCCAATTAACCCTACATGCAATCAACAACCCATCATGATCAAAAGATCTATCAATTTTTCTTCAAAAAAATATTTATTAAAGATTTTAAGTTGAAACTCACCTTATTACGCGGGAGATCACCGACGACAGTGAAATTCGACAGTCGACAGGAGATGGATGAGTATAAGAGAGGGAGAGAGTGAGAGTTGGGAGATGAGAGCGAGAGCGGTGTGTTTGTAGACTTGGGAGAGAGGGAGAAGTGTCAGCAGAGAGTGAGAGCGAGGGATAATAGAAATTTTGAAAAAAAAATTAAATTGAAAATATAGAAGGGTAATTTTGAAAATTTGGAAGTGTTTTTATCAGTTTGAGTGGGTGCCTTGATCAAGGCTTTGCTGTCGATATCCGCACTCCGCCAAAAGACTTCAATGCTACCTTTATATTTGGTCCCCATTCAAATGTATGGACCATAAACAACACAATTCAAGGCTGTTTCTTGCTTGAATAATTAGTCCACAACACAATTTCCTTAGAATAAAAGAAAAAGAACAAATGCTTATGCAAAGCAATCCATGAAACCAATGGCGTTCTTTTTCTCATTTTCATGTCACACAACCTCACCTTACATGTAGCCGCCACGGCCCCAACCTCCAACAGTACACGTTGGACGGTCAGGATGCAGCAAGCCCCCCAAAAGGATTCTTGTAAGAAAAAAAATGGAAAACATCTCATCCGTCCAATAAATCCACATCAAAGAGCCCCCTCTTTTAAGGCAGCATTCTCTTGCCTGTCCCTCTTCTTCTACTGACCAAATAAAGTCTAGGGAAATCTCTCTCTCTCTCTCTCTTTCTCTCTCTCAAACAAAGAGAAGAGTGAAGAAAGAGAGAGAATAGAGAATCTCTGTTTTTTTTAAGTCAGAAAGAGAGAGGGAGAAGAAGGGGAATGTTCAAAAAGTTGCTTGTACATTTTCTCCTCCCTTGTCGTTTTGCCTGTTCTTGCGATTTGGGGGCTTAGTTTGTTAAGTTTAGGGTATTTTTGTGGGAAGAGATGGATCCTGGAGTTCTCGATGATATCATTAATAGATTGTTGGAGGTGAAGGGGAGCAGGGCAGGGAAGCAAGTGCAGTTGTCTGAGGCTGAGATCCGCCAGCTCTGCGTCGTGTCCAAGGATATCTTCATGCAGCAGCCTAATCTCCTCGAGCTCGAAGCGCCCATCAAGATTTGCGGTAAAATTCTGGACTTATTTTGAGATTTTTTGATGTGGGTTTGAGTTTGATTGTGTTTCTGGAAGTGGGTTTTTGTTGTTGCATACATTGGTTGATTAATTTGGTAGTTGAAAATGGATTGCTGTCTAGCTTGGTTGATATTAGTGGCAGTGAATTGCAGGGGCATAGAGATATCATTCTTGACTACTCGATGTTCTGCTGTATTAGAATAACTTCACCTATTTTGAGCATTTATGAACTTGGTTCGAATCAATTTAGGTTATTGGATAGGGCGAGTCATTGGATATTGGTTGCTAATTTTGTTCTTCTGATGCTTTTAGTAGAGGTGATAGGCGAGCAAAATGTTTGAAGTATAGAATGCACTTGCATTTTTTGTGTTATTTTGTTAATCTTAGAGTAATCTGAAGTAGAGAAATCATTTCTAATAATTAGTTGAATTTTGTTTTCTAATGTTCCCTCTGTAAGTTGATAGTTGAAAGTTTGAAATGGTTATGTAATTTATGGCTATTACTCTTTTATATGGGTTGTTGGTTGTTTCAGTGTGCAGCACACTGTAGGGAGTTTAGGGACTCAATTCTTGCTTTAAATTTAGCAACTTGATGTTCTGCTGCATCAGTAAGTTCAACTGTTATTCTGATTGGATGTTCTTGCTAGTTTTGTTTTCTTGATGATAGGTGAGCAAAATGTTTGAAGTTTGGATATCTGTACTGCAGTTGAACCTTAGTTGGATTCTGTTAGTGTTACAGTGCTGTAAAGTATTGTAACTAAGTATTACTGGATGCTTGAATAAGTTTTTGAATTTGGGTATGTGGCTCTTTTTATTTTTTAGCAATGGAGCTGAATGTATAGTTTGTTAGTGTTATTATTATTTGATGCTTGATAGAAGCTTTTTTGAGACCAGTTGACAAAAAATGGACATGCATTATTAAAATTTTGCATAAGCATTTTTCAAGTGTGATAAGTTGGTGATGTTCCTATTAGCGATCCCTTGATAGAATGCTTCTTTGAGGGATCATTAAATCAAGCAGACAAAAAGATGTCCTTTCTAGAAAGTTGAAAAATTCATTATGTTGAGAAGTTAATAACTATTTTCAGGCAGTGATGTGCCTATTAGGATCCCTTACTAGAGTGTTTCTTTAAGGGTGAAACTTGAGGTTAATTATTAAATCAAGTAGACAAGATGTGTGCTTTTGGGAAAGTTGAAAAACTCACTAAGTTGAAGTTTGAAGTTAATAACTAGTACCGGGTGAAGATGAAATTGGCCATGAGCTTTGTGAAGTATACAGAAAATTCAAGGCTTGAGATCTCGGTATGAGTATCATATTGGCCGTATGTTTTTTGGTATCACAATATGTAGTATGAGACATTTTCGGCCATTTTCTTGCAATCATATCGGCAATATCGGTATTTTCTTTGTCGTATCAACAATATCAGTATATTGATTCTACAATCTTGGGTATGAGGTGATATTTCAAGCTATTGAAAATTCAAGATATTGGAGCTACAGAATTCTTCTGAATTTTATAGAAAGACTAACTTATATAATCAAGAAATATATTTCTACTTTCAATTTTAAACTATCTGCATTTTTTCAGTCACATCAGCAATAAGAATTCCTTTTAGGTGAAAGATTTGTCCAAGCACTTTGTAATCAGGTTGTAGATCCAGTGTTTCTTTCACCAAAGCCTTTGTTTCTTATTAGCAGAATTGGAATAATACCAAATAGAATTCAACGTACTCTCTTTGAATTCAACTTTTGCATTATGGGGGATATCATGATCTTGTTTAGATTAATCCTTGGCATAGGAGAAGGAAGTAGATTTAGCTATTAGCTGATAATATGAGTGGAGATTGTTTTTTGTTTATATATCAAGTGCCAAGCATGTTCATGTTTATGAACATGTTGTAATTACTTCTCTAATTAAAATGTTCTGCCAAGTTTTTGTGTAGTTGAACTCACAATCGTAGAGTCACATTCTTTTGCCTTTTCTTTTTTCCTTCTGGCTTAAAGGCTGTGAGCTCAGGAAACATGATCCAACACTTTGATCTCTTCCTAAGTCGCAACTAATAATTTGACTCAATTGTATTATCCATTTTAGTTGGAGAAGGAAGAATGCATGATGCCAACTACTATGGAAGACATGCAGGGCAAGCAACTATAGTAGACTAAGGCTGTGTTTGATATTGCTTGTACTTAAAGAAAGTCCTTTTTCAAAAGGACTTATTCAATAGCTCTTCCTAAAAGGAGGTTTTGTATAATTAAGATGCTTGGTTATTTCAAAATTTTAAGTGATGTTCAAAGAATATAAATATCAAATATAAATTTGTGGAAATAATTAGGATATGAATGTATTTACTAGAGAGATGTAGATAAAATTCATAATTGTAATAAGATAAATAGAGGGAAAAACTCGTTTAAAGGTTATATCACGTGAAACAAGAGAAAAATAAGGATAGAAAAGAGGAGATAAGCTTTTGGTTTGTGGTTGAAAAACTGGAATTTCTCGCTCCTCCAAATTACAACTTTTTGACTTTTGCTTTACCTAAAAGTCCTTTTCTAAATTGATTACAAAACATTTAGTTTTGTTAAGGGCGTGTTTGGCGTTGCTTCTCATAAGTGCTTTTCTAACAAAATAAGTTTTTTTAACAAAGTAGATGCCTGTGACAACTGCTATAGAAAAGGACTTTTAGGAAAAGCAAAAGTAAAAAACTACTTTTTGGAGAACCTTTCACCACAAAAGCCAAAAACTCATCTCCTTTTTTCTCTACTTATTTTTCTCTCCCATGATCTATGTAATATGAACACTTACTAAGTCATTTCTTTATTTCTCCTGCTGTAGGTTATGAGTTGTTGAGGTGAAGAAGATGAAGAGAAGACTGTGTCCCCTTATTAGAGAGTGGTCGTTTATTTATAGAGAAAAGAAATATATGTTCTAATAAGACTAGAATAATACACAATGTTTAACTTGGAGTAGAAAATCAAAATAAAAAAACCAAAAATAAAGAAAAAGCCTATTTTTGCTCTGATACTCCCCTTAAGCTGGAGCATAAATGTCAATCATCCTTATTACACAAAATTAAAAAAACTCTTTCTGGATAAAGCTTTAGTGAAGATATCTCCAAGTTGACAACTCGATGTGACGAATGGAGTAACTATCTCAGATCAGGATTCGAAGTATCGACCGAGTCGGAGATGACTCGGCTGACTCGTCTCCGACTTGGCGGGTGTCGCGGCGAGACTGACACGCGAGTCGCCGTGGACTTTGATTTTTGATCGACTCGACCGAGTCCCGATGCGATTGCCTACACAAATCATATGAAATTACTTAAAATAAGTTTAAGGTCATAAACTCATAAGGGATACTTACCTTTTGTAGAATCTCCTCAAATGCGTTTGTAGAAGCTCGTCAAATGCGCCAAGAGATAAATCAACCAAATGCTCAACCTTCAAAACACGAAAATAAAATCAATAGTCAATACATATAAGAACATCATTAAAAAAAAGTTATTATCCAAACATCATATAAAAACATCATTGAAATACCACAATGAACATAGAATAAAATAAAAATATCTCTCAAACAAAAAAAGTAATTATCTAAATAAGTAACTAAGAATATGCAAGAAAGCATACCAAAGTTTAAAAGTTATAAATAGGTAACATTTGTCTTTCAAGAAAAAATATAATACTAAAGCAAATGCAACATTGTTCATGTTCTACACTTCTACTCGGATTCGGACATATCGGTATCATTCAAGGGAATTATTGGCTCCTCATCATTCGATGATGAATCTGATGTTGAATCCAACTCTTCTTTCTCTTCCTGTTCCATTGCCGGCCTCTTCTTGGATGATGAAGATGCCTTCCCTTTAGAAATTTTAACCTTCTTGGAGATCTTCACTCTTGATAGGGGAAGAATTTTGATCTTTTTTCAGTTTTTTTTAAAGTTTGGTTTTATATAATGAAGCGGGTCGAGTTTCATCACTACTTTAGCTAATTTAGTGGGTAGTGACCCGACTTGAATTGCAAACAATAAGCCAATTTAACGGGCGATATTTTTATCTCGGATATCGGCCGATATATCAGCCCAAAACGATGTCCGGTAAAATTTTGCACTTATCGTATTGTTTTGGATAAAATACCAGTTTCTCGGCCGATATTCTGATATATCGGCCGAGATTTAAAACATTGTGTTTAGTCCACGTGTCGTAGTTGTGTTTGGTTTTCACTATTTAGATTTCATTTGGGTCAGTATTTAGAGCTGAGATTGAGTCTAGTTGGTCATGTTTATTTTCAACATTTTATTTATTTTGTTATTTTTTTCTTGTTTAATCCCACATCAGAAGTAAGTTGAAACTTGTAGTCCAGTGGAGCCTATTTAAAGGGCCCAATTCAATAAATAAAGCATTGAAGATTTTGATTAAAAATTTTGTTTTATGGTATTGGTTTGATTATTAGATTGAATCAACAGGGTGGAAGCCTAGAACTAGGTTGCGATCCATGTTCATATCCCAATCTAAATTTTTAGCCTTTGATCCCACATCACTATCACTTCAGAGTATGCTGATTGTCGTTATAGTTCTAGTCTTGTCATATGTCTTCAAATTTTTACTTCCATGTTTCATATATCCATAAATCAGTATCTTTCCATGTGTGAATTATTCTCATGTTCATTCATTTGTTAAAAGCAAGTGAATTTACTATTATGCAAGATAGGAGTATTTCTTAGCCATGATGTTATGCAACATTCAATAATTCGTCTTAAATATCTTTATTCCATTCATCTTGTTTTATTGCCATAATTATACTCATCAATTCTCACTCATTCTAAATTTCTCATCAATTTTAGGTTGGGGTCACCCTTTGTAAACTCTATTAAATTAAGTTTGAACCTCTCCAGAACTTGATGAATAAGTAGCTCATTTTGACCTCTATCTGTATGCTCACTACCAAAAAAAAAAAAAAAAAAATCATCACTCATGCTAGCACTACTAGTAGTTACCATATGAACTCCCTTTTTGCTACTGAAATATCCTTTTGTTAAAAAGAGAAAAAATTCTTACGTAGGATCTGCTGTTTTCTTCTCACCATGGTATTTTGACTTTGAATGTACAGTGCATGTAATCATCTTGTGTGAACTCGCATCAACTTCCTCAGAAAGACGTCGCAGAAATTGCCCATCAGAAACAGACTTTTGAATTCTGGTTCACCTCGCTTTATGTGGCACTTTGAACTATGCTGTTGGGAGTATATTTTGTTCTACTTGGCCCTAAGTTCTTCTGTTCTAATTTTCAGAAACATTAAACACTTGATTTTTAATCTAAGGCGAGATACTTTTTTGCCTATGATATTGCTTGTACACGTCACGTGCACGTAGTTACGGACGTAGGATTTCTTTTCATTGTGTAAGCACAAAACTAGATATTGTGCATATGAGAAGTGAGTGCAGTTTGTGTTGCAGACACCAGCATCCACTGTTGCCTACGACCTCCAATAGAAACACGCCACATCATAAATCTGTAATTTATATTATTTTGGAATTTATACCATTCACGAAGATGGGGGCCACAAACGAAAAATTCGATAGGTACCAGCAATTGCTGGTACATGTGATTCAAACCAATTTCATGAGAAGCAGGTGCAAGAGAGATTGGAAGGGATAAGAACTTAAACTCTAAGGTGTGAACATTGAAGTTTATTTTCTCGAAAGATACTTGGGCAGAAATTTGATAAAACCTGTTGAAGTTTGATATGAAAAAAACACATTAGTTATGAATCTTATATTTAGATTAATAACCTCATGCCGAAATTAATAATTTGATAGAATGTTTAAAATTGTTAAATACATCTAATCATCTTTGGTATGTATTTATAAGGGCCAGTTTTTAAAGTAAAATGAATTAAGATTTGTATCTATTTTAATCTACTTCATTCTTTAGGCTGTCCAATTTGTTATTAATTATTCGTTATCTAAATTAGTTAAGAATCACAATTAAAAGGTTTAATTTGTTGTGTGTTGTAGCCAAAATAGAAAAGGAAAAAAATTATGACAATAAGAAAGCAATATCGGAACTTGAACCCATGACTTCAAACTTTTAGTTCTAAAACCTTACCACTTGAGCAAAGCTTTCAAGTATGTCTTTTATCTGAGGAAAATGTTTTTAACTAAAAGCACATTTATGTAAAATTATTAAGGTTTACTATAAACTTCCAATTTTTTTCCTTCTAAAGTTGGGTGTGGGTGCCCGTCCACACTCATCACAGTGTAGGTCCACCCTGGCACACATATCTGGAAATATACATTTACCTTTATTGCATTTATGTAGTAGCTCCATAAAAAGGTAAATCAAAATGTAGTACCAAAGTTTATGGAAGGATTTTTTTTTAAAATTTTTTTTTAGTGTTGTATGGTAGTTGGCCTTATGAAACAAAAATCTCTCATACTGGTCTTCTTTGACACTCAGGTGATATTCACGGTCAGTATTCAGACCTTTTGAGACTGTTTGAGTATGGGGGTTGCCACCTGCAGCTAATTATCTGTTCTTGGGGGATTATGTGGATCGAGGGAAGCAAAGCCTTGAAACAATATGCCTTCTTTTAGCCTATAAAATTAAGTACCCTGAGAACTTTTTTCTCCTGAGAGGGAATCATGAATGTGCATCTATAAACCGTATCTACGGGTTCTATGATGAATGCAAGCGAAGGTTCAATGTGAGACTCTGGAAGTATTCACCGATTGTTTTAACTGTCTACCTGTGGCAGCTCTAATTGATGAAAAGATTTTGTGCATGCATGGGGGTCTTTCTCCGGATTTGAATCATCTAGATCAGATTCGTAGCTTACCACGCCCTATTGATGTACCCGATACTGGATTGCTGTGTGATCTGCTTTGGTCCGATCCTAGTAAAGATGTTCAAGGATGGGGTATGAATGATAGGGGGGTTTCTTACACCTTCGGTCCTGATAAAGTGTCTGAGTTCCTCCAAAAGCATGATTTAGATCTCATCTGCCGTGCTCACCAGGTTATAGATTATCTACCCTGTTACTTTAAAGTTTTTACATCCATACATGTCTGTTTAAGTTTTCCTTAATCATTTCTTTTCAATTCCTTGTTAGGTTGTTGAAGATGGATACGAATTCTTCGCGGACAGGAAACTTGTAACAATATTTTCAGCGCCAAATTACTGTGGTGAATTTGACAACGCTGGTGCCATGATGAGTGTAGATGAAACCTTGATGTGTTCTTTCCAAATTTTGAAGCCAGCAGAAAAAAAAACAAAGTTCAACTTCTCAAGTACAACTGCAGCTAAAACTGGAACTCCACCACCAGGAGTCAAGGTGTGAATAATTTCTTGCTTAAAATGTAGCCTTTTACATATATCTTTGCCGCCATGTGTGTTCTCATATTTGGCTAACCATATGCTTCTTTGAATTATATTACTTGTAGTTGTTTTTTTTCTTTGTGTAATTGTTTGATCTTGGTTTAAAGCTCAAGCTTAGTTAGGTATTCTATAAACTTAATTACTAAAAAAAAATCGATGGTTTAGGTCACCTGTCATAGTGAGCAAAATTAAGTGGTGCTTTCAGTGCAGATACTGTATTTTGGATGGTATCATGTGGAAAACTAGTTCGAGAGTTATGTTCCAATTTAGCCTGTGCCCTGAGTAATTACAAGTCACAAGTATCCTGTAAGCCATTGATTTTAGAGTTTTTGGATGGGTTTGTTCCTTAAGGTGTTGGTTGAGCTATTAGACCACCTTGTCATGCTTTCTCATTCTACTTGGGCTGAAACTTAAACCATGGCAGATATTTTAGGCGATTACACCAAAATTCTTGCCAAATTTTGGTGTCCTAATGCTGCTGAGTTCCAAGAGAGGATAAGTCCTGGAACTGCTTTCTCATTCTCTTTTTTCTGTGAGGATATAGCAGAAGAAACCAAGAGAAAATTGATTCACTTTTCTAGTCCACTGAAACTGGCTATAAGGAAACACAATGAATGGAAATACTTTTCACTTGTTTTTTGGTTCCTTTCCTATCATTTTAGATGAAGAAACATCAATATTCTTTCTTTTCTCTACTTTCTTATCCTCTTTCTCCCCTCCTACATACGATACACCGTCCAATATGCAAAAATCATTTTCTCTGAAGCTAAGGGCAGCACAAGTTACATGAAGTATCATTTTTTTTCATAATACAACAATAATGACATCAAGAGGATGACGAGGATCTGTGAGAGTGAGTATAAGAGCTGGCAAGAGTTGGTGGTGACCCAAGGGCTAGAAAGAGGCATGGATAAAGAGGGTGAAGGAGGTTCTTATCTCCAAGACTTAGTTAAAGGAGTCGGACAAGAGTAGCTGCCCTTAGGACATTCAAATGGCAGAAGCGATGAAGCTTCACATCCTTGTGCAATGAGAGTGTCATGGACTAAACTAGAGAGATGGTTGTTAGTAATTAAAAAGCGGGTGTTAATCCCTGTTTGAATTAACATGGCAAAAGAGATGAGGATGCATATTCTTATGCACGGAGATGGACGCCAGCTAAGATAAAGTGGGGCCCGTGGGGCTCATACAACAAGATTGTAGACACATGAAGTAGGAGATGAGAGTAGCTCAGTCATGTGAACAAGAGCTAATCAAAGCAGCTGCAAGGATTGGTAAAAACTTGACCAATCCGCCATATGCTGTGCAGAGGTTATTTTTTTGTAAACAGATTATGTTGCTTGTAGACATATCTGAAGCCTGCGGGGAGAGGTTATTTTTGTAAACAGCTTATGTCACTCAGTAGACATATCTGATTGGACCAAAAGAGCCTGTCAGCCGTCGCAATTTGAGTGGGGATGGCTTTCTAAAATAAATCTTTGGGATGTGTTACAAGGGATCTATATGATCTTTTTAATTGTAAGTTCCACTAGAATGACAAGTCATAATCTAGTAGGAAATGAGAGCAAGCTCAAATTGAGAGATCTTAGTCGTAAAAATCCAATGTTTAATCTGCCAATTACCTATAGCTATATGATACTGATACCTCTGCAGGATACAAATACAACAAGACACGAGCCTAGGTATGCGGTGAATCTTAAAAAATTTGGATATGGGTACGCCCTGTATACGGTGATAATAAAAATATTTTATTTTACAACATGAATTTGCAAGACTATAATCTTGAAGAAGCACATTAACTCAGAGATTGTAATATAGTTCTAGGTTATATACCTCAATAATTACTTGAACATCAAAATTTTATATTTGAGATAGTGGACAAATTATATAAAATACATACATGAATCAAATGAAATTGGGAAACTATCATTCATGTATTAGAATTTTAACTTTGTAGTCTCTGGTACTTTTCTAATGTGTCAATGACATGTTACAAATTCAATCCACATTATAAGAAATATCCGACAAGTATCCATCAAGTACTGAAGTACAAGTATCGAATATGCATTTGGTATTGGTATGGCTTCTTGATTGAAGTATAAGAGCAACATAGGCTATACGTATTGTGTGCATGTGGGATCGGATTTGGAACATGCCATCCCATACCACCCATGAAATCTGCTTGACCAAAAAGCACTAGCATTGGCCAAAACTTTTTTCGGTATCCGACGACACTAGCTAATACAAAGAGACGTGTTTTTCTCTAGGTGTTTTGTTTGAGATTTGAGGATCGATTTTGTTTGAAGACTTAACTAATAATGTAGAGTGGGAGAAGAGAATGGATGAAGAAATTTCTGATCTAAAGATGAATGAGCCATCAGGGCTTCGAGTTCGAAAAGTTGATCTTATGGTGTTTTCTTGGGACAAAAGTAAAAGAGAAATTTGTTAAAGCTGGTGATTAGGCTTTGACTTTTTCTACATTATGGTCCAAATAATCATCTTTTAATGTTAAATGTTTTGAGAATGGGAAACTCTAAATGATTTCTAGTCAAGAAGGACTGATGATAGACTTGGGGTGTTGGTAGGTTTATATCTCTTATCTCAAAAGGAACCTCTATTATTTTTTGGACCATTTAGAGTTGCCCACTCAAGAGATCCTTGCCCAAGCGATCTTTCCTCTCAAACTTTTCACTTTAGCTTCTATTTCTCTAACAGATGAGTTGCAGCGTTTCCTCCATATCTCTATTGTTTTTGAACCCCCTTTCCCCGAAGTGTCACTGATAATCGGAGAAGAAACACCTTCGTAGCGCCACCTCCCCGATAACATCTCTTTCAACTTTCAAATGATCATGTTGATTTGAACTCCAGTTGAAACCTAATGAATATCGAGTTTTTTTCCCTTCATGGGTGATGAAATCGACACCCTTTATCTCGACTGCCATCACCATTGCTGCGTAAAAATGGAGGGTGTCAATGTTGGTTGCTGAGGTGATTTTCTCTTTGATATTCTTAATCCTATTTTTCAGTTTCTTAAGAGAAACTTGTTTTGTAAACACGTCCTTTCCCTTCAAAGACGCCATTGTATATTGAAAGATGGCACTGAGAACAAACAAAGATTTGGAAATCTAACACTAAGGTTTACGAGAGCAGGAAAAAACAACATGTTTTGTTAAATCTAACATTATTTTATTGTCTTTAAATTATATTGGATTCAAATAAGAATTTCAAAGAGGAGATCATCTATGCGATAGTGGTGATGAAAGCCTGGATAAAGGGTGTCGATTTCGTCATCTGTGAAGGGGAAAAAAACGCGATACTGATCTGATGTAAAACCACCTGGATCGCAATCACCTTCAAATCGAAACCAAGATTTAAATTGAGAAAAAGATAAAATTTGGGTTTCCACCCCTTACGCGGGCTTCTCACCCAAAACTCGAGAGCAAAAGAGACTCAAGAATTACCAAATAATTTGTGGAAGTTTTTTTATCATTCCTTTTCATTTCAATAGTTTTAGGGGCCTTATATAGGCTTTACAAAAGAGGAGTACTGGGAAATAACCGATGTGGTACTAAATGCCCACAAAGGAACACAAATAAGGCTAAAACACCTACTACAAATAAAGCTGAAATAAGATACTAAATCTCCCGAATAAGCTAGGGCATAAAAAGAAAGAACTGCGTGATGTCCTCATCAATTCCCTCGGGGTGGGAGGAACTCGACCCTGTCGAATGAGGACTCTCCTCACGAAGATCTCAATCGGGCCAAGGTGGTGGTCGTGGCAGCAGCATGGGAACATCATGTCGAGACCATGGTGGCGGAGGAGGAGCTGGTCTCCATGACAGACCGGTGGTGGAAGATAGCAGCACGATCAAGGAACATGGAGTAGAGTAAGGTGCATCATCCTGGCTGAAAACGGAGTCGATACCAGGATCCCACGGGCTATCCAACTCGTAAGCAATCACCCTGTTATCAACTGTAAATTCCTGCAAAATACTATATGGGTATGCAGCAAATTTGTAGGGTGTATTGCAAATTGCTATCAGCCTAGTGATATCATCAATATGTGCAACAGGCAGATGCAATGCATTAGGTATTCTAAGCATAACTCCTAACGATGGGAGAATGAGAGATATGATATGCCTAGAAGGACACACACCTAAAGATGGAGGTACAGAGGACTCGGGCACAAACTCTAAACAACCCGAAAAAGAAGTGTTAAAAACCATTTGTTGGACCTTGGCAAGAAATTCAGGTGACTCCCTAAAAGATGAATTGATAGGAATCACCATAAAACTAGATTCAACACAAGGAGACTCGACTAGCTGATTAGGCACAGTGGGTATGTTAGGCTCAACTGTCTCGTCCACGTCATTATTGGCACTATCAGAAGACTTATGAATTTCACCAATAATTTGTGTGACAGAATCAACTGCCATGTCTTCAATTATATTAACAATTTTAGAAGAAACTTGGTCATCCTTAACAGGCTTCGATTCGTCAACTTCATCAGTGGACACAGTTCTAATAGGTTGACTCTCCGAGGGGCACTGATAGTGATAATGTCCATAGCCCTTACAGTTAGAACATTTGACCTTGGCATTGATTAGCGTTTTGAAAGTCTCATCTAATTTTAAGGCCACATCAAAGGCATCTTCAACGGTGTCTAGGTCATAGGGGTCAGTAATCATAGCATGTTTTATTTTAGGTCGTAAACCCCAAATAAACCTAGTTAGAGTCTCAGAAGGGTGCTCTCTCACTTCACTACAAGGGTTAAGTCCTTAAATATGGTAATGTACTCATGAACGGACATATGACCCTGATGGAGATTGTGTAGCTGGTCTAAGGGGGAGTCCCTATCATGCTGATTAGTCATGATGACTCAAGCAAGCAAGCAGATGCAATGGAGAGCCCTAAAGTCGGTTAAACTAAATGCATGCACTAAACAAAAATTTCCTAAAGTTTAGGCTCAAAAAAAAAATGCATTCCTAAAATGATGCAAAGATGCAACCACTAGATCGAAGCAAATAGCATTTCTACCAACAAATTATAGCAATCCGTATAGTAGTTGCAAGTAATAAACAGTTAATGAACTAGGTCAAGTTGTGATATCACCTGAGGTGGAGTCGTTCACGCCTGGGAAGGTGACCGTAGCTCAAACCTGAATGAGACTGCTGTAGGCGCGTAGTACTGGTCGTCACGAATCCACTGCCTCGAAAACGGCTCGATTTGGACTCAAAACGAGCCCTGAATGACCTCTGGAAGATAGGCTGCGATTCTGGACTGAGTCAGGAAAACTAGATCTGGACTGAGTCAACTCAGTGAGTTAACCCGGTTGCTGATGTCAGCAGTGACGTCACTGAAGTGGATCGGGTCAGGTTCAGGTGCAAATCGCTCTACCCGATCAAACCCAGACCCGCAACTTGCTGAGCTCTCTTAAAAACCCAAACGGGTTTTAAAATGGTCGGTTGGGTTTGGATCCAGCCCAACCGCTTGCGGATTTGGGCCAAGCCCACTTAGAAACCGGGTTGGGATTTAAACTATGTGTTTGATTTAATTCTCACCCGCACCCAAATCTTCACTTCCTCCTTCGTTCGCGGGCTAGGGCACAGACTGAGCGGAGCCGGCGGCACCTTGAAGAAGATGGTGGAGCTCCGACGAAGTTCAGGTGGGATCGGTCGGAGGAGAGGCTCTGGGAAGTTGCCGATAGGTCGAAGATGTCTTCAGAGGGCTTCGATGATGGCTCTGGCGGCATAGGAGGGCGGAGGAGATGGCGGCGACTGAAGCTATCGCCGACGAGGTTCCCCAGCAAAGCACGACGTGGCGTCGGGGATGAAGAAGGCGGTGACGGTTCCGGTCGGCTCTGTCTGCTCCGATCTTCTCCGAAGAGGCGTCACCGACTAGATCTGATGTCGGAAGGGGCGGCGGCGACGGTGTTGGAAGACGGCGGCGTCGGGAATTGATGGCGTGACTGTCGACGATGGAGTGGTGGAAGAGATCTCGCTGCGGTGGAGGTTTCCCGGTGATGATGGCGGTGGGGATCTTCTCAGGTCTGCGCGGCGGTGGCGTCGGCTTCGTCGGCGGTGGAAGACTTCGGGGTGCGGCAGAGGTCTTGCGGAGGCGGAGATCTTGCGTGCTTGTCGCCGACTCTGTTAAGAGGCGATGGAGGAGTTGTTGGCGGCGGAAGGTGTCGACGTCGGAGGACGTGGACGGGGGTGGTGTTGCAGCGGAGCGATGGGTGTCGGACGGAGATGAGGTGGGAGCCTTGATTGGCCCTGTCGAGCTCTGGTGGCGGCGAAGGCGGCGGGATTGTGATGGGGAAGATGAACAGTGCCGATTGGGATTTTCAGGGAATTTTCGACGATGTTTTTTTTTTTTTTTTCACTGTAATTTTCTTTTTCTTTTTTTCTTTTTTTTTTGCAACAGTGTAATTTTTCTTTCTTTTTCTTTTTTTTTTTTTTTTTTTGGAATGGATCTGGAATAGATCTAGGGTTTTTGGAATATAGATCTAGGGTTTGGGTGAAAAAAGTTGAAAAAGAAAAATTTGAAGGGGATTGAAAACCGGTGCTCTGATACCAAAATGATGTAAACCACCTGGATCGCAATCACCTTCAAATCGAAACCAAGATTTAAATTGAGAAAAAAGATAAAATTTGGGTTTCCACCCCTTACGCGGGCTTCTCACCCAAAACTCGAGAGCAAAAGAGACTCAAGAATTACAAATAATTTGTGGAAGTTTTTTTATCATTCCTTTTCATTTCAATAGTTTTAGGGCCTTATATAGGCTTTACAAAAGAGGAGTACTGGGAAATAACCGATGTGGTACTAAATGCCCACAAAGGAACACAAATAAGGCTAAAACACCTACTACAAATAAAGCTGAAATAAGATACTAAATCTCCCGAATAAGCTAGGGCATAAAAAGAAAGAACTGCGTGATGTCCTCATCAGGTTTCAACTGAAGTTTGAATCAACATGATCATTTAGGAGATGTGGAGGTTAGGGGTGGCAATTGGGTCGGGTCGGTCTAATCACGTCAGGTCGCACACGGGTCGACCATATGTATCTAACTTGATTATTAAACCGGTCAGAATTCGAGATCCAAACCCGATCCTTAGTTGTACCGGTTGATCTGACCCGACCCGCCTGACACGTTTAGTAAATGGGTCTGGCGGGTTGCAGGGTGGGCAACCCGTATATGACCCATTTAACCCATTTACAAATACATATCATGATACATTGTGCTTTGACATAACAAAGATCCATTTTTCTGCAAATAGTGATGCTAACAGTACAAATTAAAAATGTATACACTCAAGTTTGAGACTGGACCGAATATCCCCGCGTTAAAATTCATGTCAAAAGAAGCCATGAACTACCAAGGGGCTCCATATATCTTATTCAGAAAACCTGATAAGAACTGCTGTTCAAAACTTCAAATATACACCACTCAAGTTTCAATGTGTATAACAAAACAACGTCACAAGAAGAAACTCACAGACACAGCAAAAATCCTGCTTAAACATCAATTAATAAGACCGCCACCCAAATGCTGGCAAACGCACATTCACAACACCGATAAGCATAATTAGATGCAATCTGAAAAGTAGAAGTACCAGACAACTCAACCACCTGCTAAATATAGTGAAACGATAGATGGTATAATATCTGACTTGCACAACTAACGGCAATAGAGAGGGCAAAAAACTACATAACTAGAAACCAAAAGTAGCAATATGACTTGTTTGTGACAAAGCAAAACATTAAAAATAAGTACACATCTGTCTGAGGACTCGAATCATAGAAAGGATAGCAGAAAAAGGTTCTGCAGACACTAGAGACTATTGAAAAAACAAAAGCAGATTAATCCTTATAACATAACACACATCAAAACCTGAGTGGCTTGCCTCCACGCTCCTCAGCATCACTGTAACAAATACACTCGCAACGGTCCCCATCGTCAGAACCAGCCTCTAGTGCGTCAGAATATAACACACCCAAGCTGAAGAAATCCAGGTGAAGGGAATCAGATCAACGAGCATGATGGTTTTCTTCATAAAAAGAGAGTAATGAACTATGGTACTTTGAGCACAATCTCAAAGTACCTAACACATAATTTTTAAAAACGCATGACATTTATGTATAAGAATGAGTAAAATAAAATTCTAAAAGATGCTAGTAAAAACAAATGAATGGAGGCTACCTTCATATTGAAGTGAGTATTATTAGAGTCTGAGTTGAAGACTCTCCAAATATGACTCTCATCTTCGGTGAGCTCATCCAAATCTATTTCCACAGTATCTAGCATAAGAGAGAATAATGAACTCACAAGTTGACAAATAGATTATAAAACGGATATATAAAATATTCTTTAATATACATAAACATGAAAACATAATTCATTTACCTCATTTTATACAACCAATCCATGCGCACACAAAGCTTTCAACATTTTCCAATTTCAGAGCGCTTCGACATTGGTCAAGGATTCGTCCACCAACACTAAAAGCACTCTCGGATGCC
>JAVJIF010026448.1:0-61566 GCA_038442645.1 Agave tequilana
ATAGACAACCCACCCTGTCGACGTCTCTGCCGCTTGATTAGGTGGCCCTTACCGCTATTAGGTACCCCAAGCTCTGCGGGAGCGAAACAAACGGTCAATAGAGAGCCACCCTGCCGCTGCCTCTGTCCCTATATCAGGTGACCCTTGTTGCTGCCAGGGACCCCTAGTTCTGCGAGACGATGATCACAGACAGCTCATCCTATTGCCGTCTCCACCACTCGATCAAGTAGCCCTGATCATGAACGAGCCGCAGTGGCATCTGATGCAATCGAAGCAGGTATGAGATTTAAGCAGATCATATTTGTATAAAAATATGATATATTGGTTAATTAAAACTTCATACTATTTTAAATTATGATGAGGTTGTTTAATTAAAATTCTCAAATTAATCGAATCTCAACTTAAAAATTAGAACCTCAATTTAAAGGTTAATTTTTAACTAAAAATTTACTTAAATTTGGAGTCTCTAATTCAATTAACTATGTGTTTTCCATTGATTTTGCAAAGGGAAAAACTTACAAAAAAGTGTCGAGGAGCTAAATTACAAGTAATTCTTTGCAGGAAGAAGATTACAGATAGATCTCCTCTGAGATTTCTGGGGAAGTGTGCTGTAGGAATCTGATCAGCGCGCGATCACTTTATCCCTTTGACGATGCGATCGGTCAGACGATCGGACTGCCGTCTGATAAGACTCCTTCTCACCTGGTTCGGGGAATCGGAGAACAGGGGATCCGTAGAGCCCTTTTGCTGCTTCTCGAGTTGCTTCCGCTTGGGAATTCCTTCTCTCCTGGTTTCGGAGATTCCTTGAGAGGGAGGAAGATTTTAGGGTATTAGCACCCTGAATTATCCTTGTAGAATTAGAGAAGTGATTCTCTAAATTCTTAAAAGTAAGAGAGTAGATCTCTAATTTTCTGGCCCATTTCTCCTCTTTTTTAGCCTCTCTCTCTCCTCTCTTTCATCCTCTCTCTCCTCTCCCCTTTTTTTTCCTGTGTGCCTCTAGTAGGCTATTTATAAGGAGAAATAGGGGTACAATTGACCTGAAAATCTGAAAACAGATTGAGTCAATCTGTTTTACATTTGAAAAGTAGCCTCGTCGCGAGGCTAGAGACAACTTTCGCGAAGCTAGGAATAGCAAGTAGCCTGATCTTTTGATCCGCTCTGCTAAATAAGGGATACTCCCTTGATTCTTTCCAAAATAACTGAAAGATCTCTTCTGATCTTCTTACCTGATTGGGAGAGTCAAAAGATTATGGCAAGCAACTGCCAAATTTGATCTCAATTAGATTTGATCTCATCTGGAGATTTGATTGGTCAAAGGTGACCATAAAAGACCCACAGTGGAGTCGTTCCGTTGAGCTCATGGCGGAGCTGGGAGAAGCATCTGGCGAAATTAAAAGAAAGCTCTCAGCGGATCTGGATAAGACTTGTGGCGAAGCTACCAGTCAACCTTTTGCGCAGCTGCGTGGAGCTTCGAGCGAAGTTAACTTTCTGCGGAGTTACTGAGCATTTCCAGGCGAAGCTATAAGTTAGCTCGTAGTGAGGCTGTGAAGGAGCTTCCTACAATGCTAAGCAACTTTGGTTTTCTCATGCGAGACTTATCTCGTGGGCTCGTACGAGACTAAGTGTTGAGCTAACTTAGTGTCCTTGGATCTGCTTGGGCTTTCTCACGAGCTTTTAAGGACGATCTTGGCTTACTGCCTGCTTCACTGGATCAGTAAGTCGAAGTTACTGACTCGTCCCTTTGAGATGGGTGAAGAACTGATCGTCAGCTTGTCTGCCACTTATCTTTTGTAGATGTCAACAAGTTAGACATTGTTCAGGCCAGTCAAGAATCTTGTCTTTTTTAGAGTGTCAATAAGACCCCTTCAAAAGTTTTCATGAATCTACAATGAAATGGTTCAGATTTTGAAATACTTTGAACTGCTTTGATGGTGTGCGGGTATGAACATCGCCTTTGAGGTTGAGTTCAACTTCGCCTTTAGCCCCACTTTCAAGCTGGAGTAGGTTCGCCATGGAATTGCATCCGCTTCTTTGTAGCCTCGCGCTTTTGGGCAGCTTCGCATTTGGATAGCTTCGCGTTTGAGCCTCCCGGAGTAGCTTCGTTTTTAAATCGGGATTGGAACAACATTCTTTCCCAAGGCTAACCGCTTTTTTGCGAGTTACAAGGGGGATTGCTCCCTTTTCTGAGGTTAGAATAACTTCTCTTGTATTTAACGAGGGAAATTATTCTCTTTCTCGAGGCTAAGCATTTAAATGCTTTAACTTCACCCGCGCTCCTAAGCTTGAAGCGTCAGCGGCGTGGTCAAGTCATGGGGCCTATAAATAGGGCACTTGAAGTCTTTTTCAGAGAAACATACTTTTCTCTTTCTGAAAAGTCTATTCATGACATCTCCTTATTGCCCAGGAAAGGCGACTGAAATAGTGGGAGTGTCCACTCTGGTCACTAACCGGCCAAGAGTTGGTGGGCCTCGGTCATCCAAAGACTTTACTAATGGACTAGTAACTTTAGGGAGTTTATCTCCCTTAATTTTCTTAGCTTTACTAGCTATTACAGGGATTGACTTCCCTTTTGCATTTGGCTGACTTTCAGAAAAGGGTTTCAGCCCTATTTTTCAGCTTCTTGGCGAAGCTAGCATTCTCGCTCTTTTCATGCAGGGTCGCTGCCTTGATTTGTCTGCCTATTATATCTGCCATATAAGCAAGGCTTAGGACTTGGTCTTCTTAAGGTTGAGCCAGTCTTGTCATATAGGTGGGGTCAAGACTGTGTCCCTCTAGGCCAGTCTGGCCTAACCATATAGGCGAGGTTAGGACTTGGTCCTTTTTTAGCCTTCTCCAGCCTAACTGCCTTGGGCGGGGCTAAGACTTGGCTTATGCTAAGCTAGTCTATCATTACTGTGCAAGCGAGGCTATCCTCTACTTAACTGAAATCCGTCTTGAAGGCACAACTGGATAGCTTCGCCCAAAGAATTTTGACGTAGCATTTCACCCTCTTTTTGATTTAATGCTAACTTGCTTCATGTTTGTATTGCAGTGAACTATGCTCGCCAGTCTTTCGTCTTGATGAAAGAAATCAGAAACTTGTCTCTTGATCTTCAAGTTGAAACTTTGATCCTAAGCAGGAGGAACATACTGGAGCAGCTGATGCGTGTTCCAAGAAGAGGTTGGCAGCTGCTTATCTGAGATGATCCACTTCAGGAAGGGGCTGGTAGTTGCTTATCTGAGATGATCCACTTTGGGAAAGTGGGCATCACCTGTAAGGTCTCGAATCCTTCCTTTGCCAATTTTATTTAAGGAAGATCCAGCTTTCTGGTGGCAACCAGTCCTTTGCCAATTTTGAACAAAAAAGATCCAGCTTCTTCTCTTGCCAATTTTAATCAAAGAAGATCCAGCTTCTTGATGGCAAAATCTGCCATTAAGCGAAGGATTACGGCCTTGTGCAGGAGGAAGGCCTTTCGTGTCCAGTTGGTTTGGCTTATTACCTTGGAAGTAGATAGGACAACTTGTATGCCTTTGGAGTAAAGATTCTGTTATATGAAAGACAATCTTGATGTAACATCAATGTATCTTCCCTTTTGAATCAATAAAAATATTTATTTTGGCTTGTCTACTTTGTTCCCGTCCTTTTTGATTCGAAAACACCTGGAATGGACTAGCTTAAGTAAGTCTTTTCCTTAGGAGGAAATGAGAGCTCTTAGCGGAGCTAAACTTCCAGCGAAGCTGAAGACAGATTTCTAACTAAGCTAGGAACAAGTTTCTGGCGAAGCTAGCATAGGATTTCCGCGAAGCTAGAGATGTGTTCTTAGCGGAGCTAAGGCACGTTTCTCAGCGAAGTTACTCAAGCGTTGCGCGAGATCAACGCTGAACTCACAGCAGAGTTAGCCCTTAGCGGGGTTGAAGCAACGCTTCTCGGGAAGGCGCTCAGGCGTCATTTCAAATTAATTTGAAATGACCACCTGCGCTCCTTTTGAGGAGGTGAATTTAGGCAGTCTTAAGCCTATAAAAGCCCGATTGGGCTGAAAGAGAAAGAATTACTTCTCTTCGAATTTTTAGATAAAACAAATCTCTTTTTCTTCCTTCTTCTTCATTTGATAGTTTAAGAACTTTTTCAGTTCTTCCATGGCTCCCAAAACACGAGCAGGCAAAGAGGCAGCGACCTCTGCGACGGAGGGACCTTCTCCTCCTCCGGTCATTGAGCGCCCCATTGCAGGTAGGGATTTTTCCCTTTTACTCAGAGATTTTCATCTCTTTTCGAAGCCAATTTCTGCATGACGAATCTAGAACGCTTCACTGTGATCCAGTGATCTCAGGGAGTTCAATTCCTTTAATTTTCTTTGCCGAACTTTTAGGGGATTTAATCCCCCTTAATTTCTCAACTGAAAATTTAGAAACCAAACGGTTTCTTCTCCAAGCTTCTATGCGAAGCTAACCCTTAGGCGGTTCATATCCAGTCAAATAACAGGATGAGAAGTCAGCCTTAGAAGCGTAGCTGGAAAAGGACTTTAAAATCCTGGAATAACTTTAGGCACTAGTGCCTTTATGGCGAAGTTAGCCCTTGAGGGCTTCTTCGCGGCGATAGAATGCTAGGCGATGCTTCCAGAACGAAGCTAACACTTGGATATTTTCTGCATTTTTCCCTCGTGCAGAGTGTGGCGCTAAGCTACAGTTGCGAAGCTGAGCGAAGCTAATGCTAGGCTAGCTTCGCTCAGAGAGCAAAGCTATGCCTTAGCAAAAATTATATTCTTACTTTAGCTTTCTTTCAACAACTGAACTAATCATAATTTCTTCCTATTTCTATAGTGCACTATACTCCTGGTCCTCTAAACAGTCTCTTTGGAACACCAGGGGGCTGAACGGTAATGTTAGCCTGTAGTTCCAAGGCAGGCTTCACTATTCAGTGAGCGGAGTGCTCCAGGTTAAGATACCCTTATATACGTCAGAGATCAGCATACTATGAGGAGCATCTTAACTACTGCTCTCTTTGAGGATTCTGATCGAAAAATCTATCGGAAGTCTGGCTTTTGTTCGGAGATGCAGTGCCAGATACCGATCATCAGTTGAGCCAGAGAAGGGCAGTAGATTTTCAATCTGGATGGCCAGAAGCAATATCTCCCACCTAGCAAGCGTCATTTTCCGCTGTCTTTCTTCCAATATGTGACGAGGGCTCGGAAGATGCAGTGGCAAGTGACTCGGACTACTGAATCTGTTCACATGGGAAAATTGATAGCTTTGACTCCTGGTTATACAAGGGCGGGTCCTCTCGCTGCTGCATATTGGGTCTCCACCCTGGGAACGTTCTTCCGGACATCCCAGTGGGGAGAAAATCCCGCTGTGGCTCAGACTTTTAGAAATCAGTTCTTCAAGGCTCGTGGTAATTATCCAGCCACTGATTTCAGGACCCATGGTGGATTCATCCTCCTAAGGACTGGTAGAGTGACTTGACATTATATGTCTTGGCCCATTTTGAAAAGGATCTGGAGAGTTTGGGACTCTACGAGATTGGTAGGCAACCTGTTACGGCATCCAGATGAGTGTAGCGAACTTCTACGCCATCTTTGAGTTATAATGTCCAGCTACAGGGACTTTCTTTACCACTGTAGGCGAATTGGGTATAGCTTAGCATGAGATGTGGGAAATCTCTGCTTTGCCCTTGGGATCTCTCCCATATGAAAAATATTTCCCGTGCGAGGCGGAGTTGGCACTTTTGGAGAAACAGGAGCCTGCCTTGTTTGAGACTTACCGAGAGTTGATGTGCCACCTTTACATTTGCTCGAGTATGCATGGGAGCCATAAAGGGGCTTCATGCAGTTTGAAGAGCTGGGGGAATTATTTGTTCCCCAACCTGGAAGATGCTCCTGAAGTAGCTCACTGCGGGGTTGCAGACGAGGACATTTTTGAAGGATACAAGAACACTCCCAAGGGGATATGATTTTGGAAGAAGATGATGGACCCAATGAGAAAGGTGATATTCTCCGGAGTTTCCACCTCCAGGCTCGTCGACTGATGGCCCGGAAGGCACTTTTGGCTGGGTTTTTATCGGTTTGGTTGAAGAGATGCGTGGTGCCATCTTCTTCTGGCGACGTCATTCTTCCGATTGTCTTATTACCGACTGATCGTCTAGTCTATGGTCGTTCCCTTGGACTTCTCCCGACAATGGTGTGCTGTATTCAGCGGGGCCTTCGTGCATTGACGGAGGCTTTTTATAGGCCACCAATGACGAAGAGGGTAAAGGCACTATCCTGCTTTGCGATGGACCAAACCCTAGGATCAGTTTGCCATACACCTATTTGATGGCCTGGTTCGCCCCACTGCCCCTCCATTATCCAAGCCGGTGAGGAGCCTCCAGAAGGTGTCCGAATGGTGTTCTTCGTCGGTTTGAGAGATGTTTGTGGTCACGGACTTATGTGGTCGCAGTTCGCAAAATGCTGTGTCGGCATGATGTCTACAGTCTTTTTCGGTGCTTTCCCTACATTCGCGATGCAGGTTATGGTGAAGAATTCAAGGATGTAGGAGATGGACAGACGTCGCTGAGCTGGAGAGTCTTTGAATGGCTGGTTAGCATCCGACCATCCCACCTGGTATATAGGAGCGGGGATACCTGCTACTTGGAACCCTATGTCCCAAGTCGGTTTGCTCATCAGTTCGGGTATGACCAATTATATGTAGGTAACCCGAACATTAGCCTGGCCTTCATAGGGAGCCCCATCAATGATGCTCGTGCTTGGCGGTTCTTCATTGCTGGCTGTACTGAGGCGCGGCTGTGCATGCCGCTGAGGACTCCAAATCTTCAGACAACTTTGAGGTTCTATCAGTGGTACCGAGCTTCGAACTCCACACCAACCAAATTTTCTATTAACTCTTTTGGTGTGAAATTGATCTCTCAGCGGCTTAAGCGGAAAGTCACTGAGAGACAAAGGGGCAGGCGGGTCCGTGTGCCAGGCCTCGGGGAGTCGTCGCCACTGCTGATAGTGAAGCTTCCGACGCAAAAAGTCCCCGTTTTAAGGGAGACGCAGGTGCTGGGGTTCCACCAGATGCTCCTGGTGGGGTAGGCACGGCCCCCATGGAACATGTAGAGGTAGAAGAAGTGGAGGAAGAAGATCCCGACGTCCACTTCAAACAAAAGCGACAAGGTGGATCTCGCAGGAAGAGGGTAATGAAGAAACCTCGTCGCTACATTCCCACCGTTATTGCAGAGGGTGAGTCAACCGCAGTGCCTCCTCCTCCTTCTCCATTAGTCATTAAGCTGTCGGCTCTGAGGCAGACTATTGATAAAGCTGCTCCTGACCTGAGTAAGATCAATTTTATTCTCGCAACACATACTTATATATTTCATATAGCTCATTGTTTCTTCTATGATTCAGGAACCGAGACGTCAAGAGACCCAGGAGCCGAGGTTGTAGGAGAACAGGGAGATTACTATGATCCCCTGTTCACTTTAAAGAAGGTGACGAGGCTAGCTACTTTGTCATCTCAGAAGAATCCGGAGGTGACGCAGCTGACGTCAGTCCTTCGCGTGCTGGGACCTCAAAAGGAAGCCCCATAGCCTCCAGCTCTATAGGATGGACCACCGAGGGCTCGGCGAGCAAAGGTGAGCCGGCCGTCCATGTAGACTCTGCTAAAAACTTTCCTATGGAGCCTGAGAGGATTGATGCTGCTGTCGAGAAAGTTCAGAGAGAGACTGCGGCTAAGGCAGTTGAGGCGATACCACCTCTTGGTAAATTTTGATCTTTCGTGAGTAATTTTCCCCTGATAATCATTATACCTTGCTCAAAAAGAGTCTTGCCACAGGTGTCCTGCCTTTGGGTGCATCGACTTTGAGGGAGCCAGCCAATCTTCCTGAGGGAGTCAGGGGTGAAATAAGTACTTCGACCTCGGCGGACGCTGCTGAGTTGGATGCCTTGTATCACGACCTGCCCACTTATCAACCTGAGCCGGCCAGTAGAAAAGAGGCTGAGGGGACAGTGGTTACGGGGAACCAATCTCACTTCCAACCACATTGGTAGGTGAAATGTCAGTGGTTTCACTAACGCTGCCTATACTGGGAACCACAGAGCTGAAGGTAATTACCTGTCCCTCATCTTCGACAATGGTCGTCGAGCCAGCTTTCCCGGAAATAGTCACTAGCCCTACTTCGGTCGTGGCTAGTGTACTGGTTTCAATGAGGACTCCTCCGAGATCACCGTCGATCCTCATATTGCTCTGGCCAGTTCTTCTGTTATCCCTTCTACAGTTGTGTCAGTGAAACAGATGGAAGTTTTGCCTTCAGGGGCCACTCGTTCACCGGGAACAGTTGAAGCTGAAAATGAATTTGTGGCTGAGCTAGTCGACAGCTTTTATAAGGGCTTGAAGCGATCCATTGCTTTGGTCTTGAAGGGCTTGACTACATCGTTTTCAGCTTTGAAGGTGGTCTTCTCTCGAAGTATTGACAGCATTTGAGACTTTGGAGGGATTGACCAAGCTGTCACATTGGAGCTTCTGGTGGACAGGCTTGAGAGGGATGTGGACGAATGGCGCCATCTCAGCCATTCAAATTTGGAGTCCTCAGTTAATGAATAGCTCGCACACCTTGCTGCTCAAATGCATGAAGCTCATCTTGCCGCTCAAGAAGCAGCTAAGGCAATTTCTTCCGACTTGAAATCCTTGGAGATAAGGAAAGTAGAACTTAGGGATGTCATAGATGCTTCTAATAGCGCACTTCTCGACGCTGAGGATAAGATTGAAAAGGCCAACGAAATGATCAAGAAAGCTAATCTTCTTTTGTCCAAGGCCGAACCGGTGCGCCTTGAGGAGATTGCTCGGCTAGAGGAGTTTAAGGCTCAGAATGACGAAGTCCTACAACAAGAGCTAACACAGAGAGCAATTTTGGTTGAAATTGAGGCTCGCTTGTCCCATACAGCGAGCTTTAACGAGGCCGAGTTAAGGTCGCAGGCACTTATCAGAGCTGCTGAGGAGAGGAAAAATACGCTGGCCCTCCTTGAAGAACGGATCAAGTCCTACGAAGCACCCTCGTGGCTTGTAATCCATGTATCCATGTATCCTTCTTTTGGAATCAATAAAAATTAATTTTATTTGACTCCTCTGTCGCATTTCCAACTTGTTTTATTTTCTGAATTTTCAATTCTTACTTTCAAGTTGTATTACAATCCTCAAAAGGAAAGGAAATAATGGTATAACTAATCTAATCAGAGGTGATAAACTGATAGGGTTAGCTACACATTTGAGAAATGATTTGTCAAAGAAAGATGAGCCTGGATATTTATCGATTCAGAGGTGATAAACTGGACATAACCGATTAGAAATTATCAAACTCAGAATGTTTACTGTTCAGAGGTGACGAACTAGACATAATAGTAAACCAAAAAGGGAGACTTGGTTATCTGTTGGTTCAGAGGTGATGAACTGACATGACCGATTGAGAAGCCACCAAGCTCGAAATTTTGTCATTCAGAGGTGACGAACTAGACTTGATGACAAAGAAATAGTCCCTACTGGACTAAAGAAAGATGAGACTTGGTTATCTGTCGGTTCAGAGGTAGCATGGACAAACCGATTGAGAAGCGACCAAGCATAAAATTTTGTCATTCAGAGGTGACGAACTGGACATGATGACAAAGAAATAGTCCCTATTGGACTGAAAGATAAGACTTGGTTACCTATCGGTTCAGAGGTAACATGGACATAACCGATTGAGAAGACACCAAGCTCGAAATTTTGTCATTCAGAGGTGACGAACTAGACATAATGACAAAGAAATAGTCCATACTGGACTGAAAGATGAGACTTGGTTATCTGTCAGTTCAGAGGTAACATGGACATAACCAATTGAGAAGCCACCAAGCTCAAAATTTTGTCATTCAGAGGTGACGAACTGGACAGATGACAAAGAAATAGTCCCTACTGGACTGAAAGATGAGACTTAGTTATCTGTCGGTTCAGAGGTAACATGAACATAACCGATTGAGAAGCCACCAAGCTCGAAATTTTGTCATTCAGAGGTGACGAACTAGACATGATGACAAAGAAATAGTCCCTATTGGACTGAAAGATGAGACTTGGTTATTTGTCGGTTCAGAGGTAACATGGTCATAACTGATTGAGAAGCCACCAAGCTCGAAATTTGTCATTCAAAGGTGACGAACTGGACATGATGACAAAGAAATAGTCCTTACTGGACTGAAAGATGAGACTTGGTTATTTGTCGGTTCAGAGGTAACATGGACATAACCGCTTGAGAAGCCACCAAGCTTGAAATTTTCTCATTCAGAGATGACGAACTAGACATGATGACAAAGAAATAGTCCCTACTGGACTGAAAGGTGAGACTTGGTTATCTGTCGGTTCAGAGGTAACATGGATATAACCGATTGAAAAGCCACCAAGCTTGAAATTTTGTCATTCAGAGGTGACGAACTGGACATGATGACAAAGAAATAGTCCCTACTGGACTGAAAGATGAGACTTGGTTATCTGTCGGTTCAGAGGTAACATGAACATAACCGATTGAGAAGCCACCAAGCTCAAAATTTTGTCATTCAGAGGTGACGAACTGGACATGATGACAAAGAAATAATCCCATCGGGGGAAATAGGATTTGATTATGAGCTCCATTGGGATTTTGATATCTCCATAGGATGTTATTTGGAAGAAATTGTCAGAGGTATATTGTTAACGTGACAACCAGAAATGTCTATTGAGGACTGATAGACTTTGAGGGGAGTCTATCAGAAACTCGCTGGAGAGTTAGGAAATGAGTCCCATGGAAGAACATATATCAGAGAACTTCGTGGGGATTTGTAAAGCAACTTGCCAGTGGTGTGATGTTAACTTGACAAGGATTCATTTACCGTTAGAGGTGCTTGAACATAATAGTAATTTGAGTGGACCTGTCATTCTGTTAAAGAGAATGATAAGCGGGGTTTATTCACTAGGGATGTTGGTTTTATCCGTTGGGGAGTAGATTAGAGTCTTGCTATCAGAGGTTTAATATTAACATGATAGGTTAGACTCGTCATTTCACAAGGGATATGAATACCTTCCTATGTGGTCTTACCATTCCATGGATGGGAATTGGTAAGTGATTTTGGAGAGGGAATTAAATGGGAACAAGTCCCTTAGGATTTTTAGCAAACCCTCAGTCGTCAATAGATTTGATACGCCTTTACCACTAACGTTTGAGTCGGGCTAGCCATGCTATTCCCCACGCATGATGAGTTGTCAAGGACTTATGTTGGGCTTAAAGGCCAATATTTTCCTTTATCCTTAACCGCGGAATCAAATGGGAACAGGTCCCTTAAGAATTTTGGCAAATCCTTAGCTGTCAACGGATTTGATATGCCTTTACCAACTATCGTTTGAGTCGGGCTAGCCATGCTATTCCCCTCAGCATGATGAGTTGTCAAGGACTTATGTTGGGCTTAAAGGCCAACATTTTCCTCTATCCTTAACCACAAGGGGCGTTGGATTATTTTGTTACTGTATTCATAACCTTGATTCTTCTTTGAGACAACCAGTGTTCGATCAGCTCGACACTGGTTTATTGTTGTATGATCTCGTTTAGAGAAAGAGAGAAGCGCTCCTTCTGCATATCTTGGATCTGAAGGGCTTGATCAGGAGTGCCATGTTAACTTGAACATGAGAAGGATCCTATCAAGGATAATACTTCTTTAAGAACCTGTCGTTGATCGGTATCATGAGTAAGTCACCATCTGAGGTCATAAGGCGATATGCCCCGTTTGAATAGACTGTTTCTATCACAAACGGTCCTTCCCATTTGAGCTGAAATTTGCCTTTGATTTTATGCGTCATGATCATCGGTCATCTGACGGCTAAAACTAAATCTCCTTTCTGGAAGACTCTTTACTTAACCTTCTTATTGAAGGCTTTTGAGATCCGGGCTTGATACAACTCAATGTGTTGCTGAGCTTGTAACCGCTTCTCATCTAGGGCTTCGAGCTCTTGGAGTCTCAACCGATCATTGTTTGCTAGTGTCGATGCCCTGGCGTACCCCCATTTTGTGAGCTAGCTGAAGACCAATTAGTATAGCATTGTATTCTGCCACATTGTTGGAGCATGATTCCGTCAGAGAAAATGCCCTATGAAGGATATGGTTTTGTGGTGAGATAAACAAAACCCCCACACCAGCAATGGTCTTGCCTTTAGGGCCTATTCGTGATGCTCCATCGAAGAACATCTGCCAAACTTCATCCTCAGAAGTTATACTAGATTCGAAAACTTCATCTGGAATGTCTTCATGAAGTTTTGAGCTTTCTAGAACCGGATAAGCAGCTAAGAACTCTGCAAGTGCCTGGCCTTTAACCGCCTTCTGAGGAACAAAGAGCATGTCGTACTGAGACAAAAGGAGGGTCCATTTAGCTAATCTAGAATTCAGTGATCCTGATTTCGTCATGAGGAGACGCAAAGGATTCACTCTGGAAATGACATGTATGGTTTGGCCGACCAAATAATGTCGTGTCTTCTGAATAGAAAAGACAAGAGCTAAGCATTCCTTCTCAATAGGATTATAGCGAGATTCTTCCCCTATCAGAGTCCTGCTCAGATAATAAATAGCTTGATCATGACTATTATCGTCTTTTTGAGCAAGCAGAGCACCAAGAGAATGGTCCATAACTTTCACATAAAGCAGAAATAGTTTTCCTTATGTGGGAGCTACTAAGACTGGAGTTTTGTGAGATATCTTTTGATATCTTCGTAAGCTTCTTGATAGGCTTGATCCCATACAAAAGAAACGCCCTTTTTCATGAGTCAGGTGAACGGTTGACAGCGGCCTGAGAGATTTGCGATGAATCTTCTGATATAAGCCAGTCTACCTTACAGGCCTCTAAGTTCTTTGAGATTCTTAGGTGGATCCATGCTCGAATGGCTTTGACTTTATCTAGGTCAAGATGAATTCCTTTTGATGTAACAATAATCCAAGGAACTTGCCACTCGAACCCCCAAAAAGGATTTTGTCGGATTCATCTTCAGTTGATGAGCCCGCATTATGTCGAACATCGTTCTCAAGTCACGAAGATGGTCATTCTTATCATGGCTTTTGACAGCAATGTCGTCGACATAACATTCTACTATTTTTCGAAGATGATCACGGAAAATCATAATCATTGCCTGCTGATAAGTCGCTCCCGCATTCTTTAACCCGAAGGGCATCATGGTATAATAGTATACTCTCAACGGTTTGGAACGAAGTATGCTTTTCATCCTTCGGATACATCTTAATTTGATTGTACCCTGAAAAGCCGTCCATGAAAGACATTCTTTCAAATCCGCAAGTATTGTCATTCATGACATCGGTGATAGGTAATGAGAATTCGTCTTTAGGACAGGCTGTATTAAGATCATGGTAGTCAATACAGATCCGAATTTTTCCATTCTTCTTGAGAACGGGGACGATGTTAGCAACCCAATCTGGATGTTGTTCATCCCGTATGAAGCCACATGCAATGAGTTTATGAACTACGGCTTCAATAGCTTCCATAATATTTAGACGGAATCGGTGTTGTTGTTGTTTGACTGGCTTGGTGTCAGGCTTAATGTTCAGACGATGCATGGCTACTTGCGGATCAAGTCCGGGCATGTCTTGTAGTTCCATGCAAAGACATCTATATACTCCCTTATAAGTATCATCAATTCTTCTCTTTCTGTGAGTGATAAGCTTTCACTTATAAAAATGGGCTTAGGGTGATCTTGACTACCCAAGTTAACTGGATCGCCTTACCTTTAGTAGGTGGTTCGCGTTGTTCGAATCGCTTTTCCCACTAGAGATCCAACTGCTGAGCCCATGGTTCCTCGTCAGTAGCTTATGCTGGCTCCAATTGGCTGCTTGAAGTCATATTAACGGTGAGATTCTCGAACATCGTTCCTGCACTGACATCTGAGTCCCATTCGGAGGAAGAGGCAGAGCGTGATGGGATCAGTTTATCATCTTTAGACTGAACCGTTGTTGGTAGTATAGGTGTAACGTATCCCAACCCCCTGCGTGTGTTATCATAGTAATTTACCGGTTTCCCTCTTGGCACAAAATTTCGCAGAAAATCACGTCTTCCTTTTTCGAAATTCAAGCCCTTCCCATACTGCAGTTATATCTCATTTTTCTCATCATATGCTGCGTTGATCGTGCATAATGGAAAAAAATTGTGGGGTGTCTGAGTCTAAACTTGAATCCGCAACTACAGACCTTTGCAGTTGGGCTTTACCGAATATTAATTGTAATTGACCTTCTTTAGATGGAGGAACCACTAAAATGGATCCTTCTATAGATTCCACGGATGTACTTGATGCACTAGGTTTATGTAAGGGCATGTGCAGAGAGCTATCCGTAACGGATTAAAACAATTCGACACTCACATGATAATCAAAAGAAATATTGTCATTAATTACCCATTCGCCCTCATCTTCAGAAGGAGTGTTACATTGAGGATTATTAAAACATGCTATAATTGGTTCACCAATCAAAATGGCTGGCTTGTCTACTTCAGACTCTGAATCTGCCTCATTGCCACTATCATCGTTGTCAGGCAATGATTCTTTTGACATTTTACCAACCTCTTGATATATGAGAGCGTCAGTAAAGTAGTTTTTCACCCCTTTGAATGGTTGTTTCTCAGTGAAAACAGTTCGTACTGTTGCATCATCTTCAACATATTTGAAGCACTGGTGCAGAGTAGAGGGAACAATCCAGTTAGCGTGGATCCAGGGTCGTCCTAGTAACAAGTTGTATTATGTGTCAACATCATGCCTGTTTGGTTAAGGGTGGAAGTGAGGAAGTAAAGAAGTGAGGAAGTAGTAATAGTTCCCTTTGGAACTTGGGAATTGGTTAGTAAGTTTTCCGGTGTTTGGATGTTATTGGGAAGGTGGATTGAAAAATGTTATGTCTTTTCCGGTGTTTGGATGGTAATGTGGAAGTGAAAGTGAAAAAGTTGACCACAAAGTTGACCGCAAAATAATACTAAAATGAAAATTAATTAAGAAAAATAAAAAATGAACTGCAATTAGAATGCAAGTGAGATTTACATGATCAAAAAATTAACTGTTTTGTGCTACAACTTGTTACAAATGAGATTTACATGACCACAAAATTAACTGTAGCACTCTGAAAATTAGGAAATGGTTGTGTAAAAGAGAAAAGAGAAAAGGAAAAAGGGTTTTCTTATTTTTCTTTTCCGGTGTTTGGATAGATAGGGAAGTAAGCAATTTTACTTCCCCATTTCCTTACTTCCGCCCACTTCCTTGCAACCAAACAAGCCCGACGTAGCATGTCACTTCTGATTTCAGGCTTCTGATTTGGCAACAGAGTCGAATCTTTCCAAGTGAATGACTACTCCCTGCATTAAAATCATATATTGTTGTGGTGGTTGCAGACAACCGATACAGTGGTATGCCAAGGAAGTAGAGGAGCCTTTTGGGGATGATGCTGAGTGCAGACCCGGGTGAACCTGTACCCTTTCAATACATGTCGAACCGATGTATCCGGTGTAGTACAAAGGTCGATCGTGCTTGTTATCCTTGAAAAGCATATCCTTCGTTGTGAAAGTAATAGCAGGTACTTTGATTGTATATGATGACATTCAGAGCAAGAGGGCTGAGCGTCACCTCCAGGGGCTTCTGGCATATGTGTCAGAAATGATTCTGAGTTAGCAAGTGCATCTCTGAGTGTTTCTCTTGACTCTTTCGAGAGACGAAGGAGCTCGTGTATGGTGATACGAGCTGGGATATTAGCCTGCTGGGCCAATATATCAAAACGAAAGGGCATGTTAAGCCCTAGACCTGAAGGCTTCTTCAGGACATGGTCAAACCAGATTTCTTTCTGCATCTCTTTTCTGGTTGTTGGAACTGGAGCTAGTGTCGGCATTTGTACTGACGTCGTCTGCTGTTGTGTCTCGTCAGTAACCCTCTCATACTATTTAAGTATGATTTCCGGATCGAGTGCTCGTCAGCTGAGATATATCAGCCTGCGCTGTGTAAGCGTGTTTTTCCCCTTCGGAATTGCTAAGAGAAGCTGATGTAAGATTGTCATCATCTGGCAAGATAGAGATAACATTGTAAGATTTGTCCTTTGACTTAGATTTCTTCGAAGCCCATTATTCGCCTTGGACAAGGTCTGGGTGTACCCACATGATTTTCCCTATTCCCAATGTCAAGGGAACAAGACCCTTACTCTCTTGAGTTTTAACTGAAGAATGCTTTAATTCTAACCGTGCTTCTGAGATGGGAAGGTCCCATCAGGTACTGTGACTTTTAGGGTTTTACCGAACTTGAAGGTCACCATGTTTGCAGTGACTTTCTTTTGTTCTGATTTCAGAGTCAGAACTCCGATGTCGACTAAATCTTAAATTTTATCCTTGAGGACAAAGCACTTATCAGTAGGATGATGAACCATTCTATGAAAGAGGAAATCGTTGGGATCGTTCATGCGTCCCACTTCATTAGGACCCCGAGCATCCGGCAGCTTCAATTTATTCTCTTTGTGGAGCAAATAGAATATTATGACCACCTGTTCATCTTTGAAGGAGTATTATTTTGGAGGAAACTTAGACTCTTGATTATTGAAGCCGCTCTTCTTGGCCTTCGAATGAACGTCCTCTGACAATTCAACAGATATAGTCTCTTTCCCTTTGGCTTGGGATGGCTGCGTTATGTCGCTACGCCCCTTATTACTCATACCCCATTTGCCTTTAGGCGTAGATGGTTCGAACTTCTTAGAAGACTTTTCGGCTATCTCAGCTTGTTCGACTAGTTCCTTCAAGGTATGGGCTTCGACATCTACCATACGAATCTCCACTTGGTCTAGGAAGTTATGTCTGCATGTCTACAAGAGCATGGGCAACGACATCCCTACTGGGCATATCAGAGACAAGTTTCTAAACCGCTCAATGTAGTCGTGGATAGATTCGCCTTCTTCTGTACGGTAGAGAGGAGTTTGTTCATTGTTACCTCGGTATCATCCTCGTAGAAATGAGAAAGAAATCGAGTTTCTAGGTCGATCTAAGAATTGATAGAGCCCAGAGGAAGGCTTCAGAACCAGTCGAATGCTACTCCCTTCAAGGTGCCAATGAACAGTCTGGCCATAATAGTATCATTATCTATAACGTTACCGATCTAAGACCAGAAGTAGTAGATGTGCTGGTTTGATGAGCTCTTACCATCATACGTATGTAACGTTGGTGGCTTGAACTTTGGCGAGTATGGTACTGAATCTCATTCCAAAGGGTAAGGACGGACTGCCCCTACTTTCTTTAGTTCATCCCTCTGAGCTAGGGATGCGATCTGAGCTTGGATGCCTTTAAGAACTTCAGCATCCATAGAAGAACTTTCCTTCGACTTTTCAGTCTTGGGTTGTCCATCATTATGATGTTCCTCCTCATTATGGTTACTCCCGGTATCATTGCTACTCCGGTTAGTGAGGAGTTGGGCGAGCATCTGTTGAATGTTGTCAAAGGCTTCTTGCCGAGCCTTGGAGATTTGCTCCTGAGCTTCCAACCGTTGACGGAGGTCGTCATTATCATTATCAGCCATATGCACCGACACTCTATCTGTTCGTACCGAGCTGACTGTTGCCGAAGAGGTATACCCATTGTCTTCGTCCTCCTCATCAAACCATTGGAATAATCCTCTCATTGGCTCTAGTGAGGTTACTGCAGTTGAGGAGGATGGTTGCTCATAATTGTAAGGTATTACAACCCTAGATCTGGTATTTCAGAAGACACCTTCTTCTTGTACCAAGACTTGGCGTAACCCAGGCTATAGTTGGATCTGGAGAACTGAAGGGAGGAGAATTAGCACTATGCGGTGCTCGTCTGCCCCTACGTGGTTCTCGTCCCCCTTCCGATCATATTGATGGAAGCAGAGGGTAGATCTGGTAGATCTCGCGATATGCTCCCTTTGCGATGCTTCACAGGAGCTTGCACCGATAGTCGATCAAAGACTGACCGTCAGTTTGGAGGAGTGGCGAGGATTGGTCCTAGCCGGCAATGGACTGAGTGGACCGTCACCAACTGACATCCCACTTGTTGACAACAGGAGGGAGAAGTCTGAAGTGATTCAGACTTCCGTTTGCTTGCTAAAAATTCTCGCAAGTCAGACCCAGCCGAGAGTTTAAGCGACTCAATGCAGAGGCTCGGGCAGGTCGCGCATTGATGCGTTCAGGTAATTTCGACACTACCTTCTTGCTTGCAAGCTTTGGAAGCAAAACACAGGATGATGCCTCGTTCCTCTCATCGCCGCAGAGGTGATTGGCATTAGATAGCGCTTTAGTTCTAACTTCGCGGCTAAGAACTTTGGGAGCAGCCTTAGGCGCTGAGCTGCATAAGCACCGCTATCAGCACCCAGGGACAATCCTTTAGCTCCACTGCGAAGAGCGAACTTAATGCTTGAGTAGTCGGGAAGCGAAGCACGCTGTGGTGCTTTGTTCGCTATCTTGCTGCGAAGGTGATTAGCACTGCTAGGTGCTTTAGTTCTAGCCTGGCGGCTCAGAACTCCGCGCGTACCCTGAGGTACTGCGTTGTGCTTGCTAAACCATCAGTAGCTTCACTCGTGAGAACGAGGTTGGCGCGAGGAGTTACTGCTCCTGGATTAGGCGAAGGCATAGTCTCCATTCTAGCCTCGCGACTAATGGCCTCAGCGAAGCAGGTAGGCATTTTACCTTTATCTTCGCGTGACAGGCGAACCTATGGCGTAGCTACACCTGAAGCTTCACACAGGGCTTTCTGTTTTGGCCTCCACATCTACTTTGGAAGAAGAGACTTAGGTTCGCAGGGAACCTGGTTAACCTCGCGCGAGGCTGAGAGGAGTTGGGAGCAGGTCCGTTCGGCTGCTTGCCCAGCTAGGGCTGGTTTCTGCTCCGACACATTGGCCATCGAGACCTTTCTATGCTTCCATGCATGGAGCATTTGACTACCTCCAGAGAGAGTTCCTCGAATTTTCCTTGGTCGAAATGAATGACCAAGTTTTCGAAAGTAACGGGCTCTGGATTCTGATCATTGCATTGCGACACCGTCTCCTTGTCACGCTAGGAGACCGTAATAGGCTTGCAGAGAGCCTTATCTGTCTCAACAGAGACTTGCTTCGAAGAATTAGCCAGAGGGGCTCTGGATACGCCGACCTCCTTGTGCTTGCGCATACGTAGGGGACTTTTGCTACCCCCAGGAAGAAGTTGTTTAAACTTCTCTTAGGCAGAGTGAATGACCGGCGTCTCAGCAATAGACCAAAAGGTCTGATCGTCGCATTGCGACACTTGATTATCAGCAGTGGAGAATACGATCCCCAGCGGAGTTGCCATCTTGTTTTCCATTGATTTTGCAAAGGGGAAAACTTACCAAAAAGTGTCGAGGAGCAAAATTACAAGTAATTCTTTGCAGGAAGAAGATTACAGGTAGATCTCCTCTGAGATTTCTGAAAAAGTGTGCTGGTAGGAATCTGATCAGCGCGCGATCACTTTATCCCTTTGACGATGCGATCAGTCAGGCGATCGGTCAGACGATCGGATTGCCACCTAATAAGACTCCCTTCTCGCCTGGTTCGGGGAATCGGAGAACAGGGGATCGGTAGAGCCCTTTTGCTGCTTCTCGAGTTGCCTCCGCTTGGGAATTCCTTCTCGCCTGGTTCCGAAGATTCCTTGAGAGGGAGGAAGATCTTAGGGTATTAGCACCCTGAATTTATCCTCGTAGAATTAGAGAAGGATTCTCTGAATTCTTGAAAGTAAGAGAGTAGATCTCTAATTTTCGGGCCCGTCTCTCCTCTTTTTCAGCCTCTCTCTCCTCTCTTTCAGCCTCTCTCTCTCCTCTCCCTTTTTTTTTCCTGTGTGCCTCTGAAAGGCTATTTATAAGGAGGAATAGGGGTACAATTGCCCTGAAAATCTAAAAACAGATTGAGTCAATCTGTTTTACATCTGTAAAGTAGCCTCGCCGCGACGTTAGAGACAGCTTTCGCGAAGCTAGGAATAGTAAGTAGCGTTGATCTTTTGATCCGCTCTACTAAATGAGGGATACTCCCTTGATTCTTTCCAAAATAACTGAAAGATCTCCCCTGATTTTCTCACCTGATTGGGAGAGTTAAAAGATTATGGCAAGCAATTGCCAAATTTGATCTCAATTAGATTTGATCTCATCTGAAGATTTAATTGGTCAAAGGTGACCATAAAAGACCCGTAGTGAAGTCGTTGCGTTGAGCTCATGGCGGAGCTGGGAGAAGCATCTGACGAAGTTAAAAGAAAGCTCTCAGCGGAGCTGGATAAGACTTGTGGCGAAGCTACCAGTCAACCTTTTGCGCAGCTGCGTGGAGCTTCGAGCGAAGTTAACTTTCTACGGAGTTAACTGAGCATTTCCAGGCGAAGCTATAGGTTAGCTCGCAGCGAGGCTGTAATGGAGCTTCCTGCGATGCCAAGTAACTTTGGTTTTCTCATGCCAGACTTATCTCGTGGGCTCGTGTGAGACTAAGTGTTGAGATAACTTTGTGTCCCTAGACCTGCTTGGGCCTTCTCACGGGCTTTTAAGGACGATCTTGGCTTACTGTCTACTTTCCTGGATCAATAGAGTTCAAGTTGCTGATTCATCCCTTTGAGATAGATGAAGAACTGGTCGTCGGCTTGTCTGCCACTTGTCTTTTGTAGATGTCAACAAGTTAGACATTGTTCAGGCCAGTCAAGAATCTTGTCTTTTTTAGAGTGTCAACACTACATTTATAGACAAATTAATTTTTTTTCATGCATTTGTTTCTCTACTGTTTTTAGTTTATATCGTTTTAAATTATGTTGAGTTTGTTTAATTAAAATTCTCAAATTAATTTTTCATCTTTTTAATTAAATGTAACTTCCTGTATAAAATCATTAATAATAAAAATTCATATTTCATTATTCAATTCATATTTGCATACATATTCATTTAGGAAAAAGAACTAATAGAAAACATTTTTAATTGATATGTATGAATTTTATTAGTTTATTCTATCTAATAAAGTTTTAGCTAATATTATAGCACATGTATCTCTCATTAAATCTAAAGTGTAACAATTGTGTTTGTTGCTATGTCATGACAACATTTCTAGGTTGTGTCATGGAAAGTCAGCATCCTATCTGACAAATTTTATACAACGATAGTTCATCGCAAACAATATGGATTCCACAAGTTGATGAACAACAGAAAATAACTATGGGCATGACATTTAAATCTCTAAAGGATGCAAAAAAATTTTATGAGGAATATGGGAAGGTTGGATGCTTTGATACTCGGAGTAATTCGATAAAGATTTTGATCAATCAAAAGCTAATTGGGAAAAGTTTTCTATGTGCAAAGTAAGGTCAGACACAAAGCAAAACAAATGGGATTAAAAAAATAGGTTTAATGAGAACAAACAGTAAAGCAATAATGCGGTTGGTCCAAAATCGAGCAAGCAAAATATGAATAGTCAAAAAGTTCATTGTAGAGCATAATCACAGGGCGATTACTCCATCTAGGTTACATTTGTTAATGGCAAATCACGACGTTAGAAAGGCAAAGAATTAGTTAATGAAGCAGTTTAAAGGGCCTAACATATCAACAAGAAAAGCCATGATTTCCATCGAACATGAAAATGAAAGTTACAGTCGAATTAGATGGACAAAGGAGATATAAAGAATTAGGAGGGAGATGTTCAATAATCTTTGAAAGGACATGATGCACAGATGTTGATTGACCACAACAAGTGGCATAAAAAAATTCCCTTTTTTATGAATTTGACACTACTGAAGGAAGGTTGAATATCTCTCATTTTAGAGATGTACTAATGTTTAATTCTACCCACAATACGAATTAGTATGGCTTCATATTTGTAGCATTTGTTGGGTTAAATCACCATGTCTATCTTCATAGGATGTGCTTTCATTCCAAATGAATCTTCTGATTCTTTTGAATGGGTATTTTAAATATTCTTAAAGGTAATGGAAAAAATACATGTAGCAACGATTACCGATCAAGATCTTGGAATAAGAAAGGCATTATCGAGAGTGCTCCCACATACTCATCATAGACTTTGCAAGTAGCACAAATTGGACAAAGTTCTAGATAAGTTGGGTCCATGGGCATATAACTAGGAGTTTATGATACCATTCAAGATTAACATTTGGACCGCAGTTTGTCCAGAAAAATTTAAGGCAATATAGACCGCCCTTCTGGAAAAATATAACCTTAATAATGACCGATTAAACTCATTGTGGGTTATTTAGGAGAGATGAGTAACAACCTATAGAAGCCACTTTTGGGTCGGCACATCAAGCACCCAACGGAGTGAAGGAATGAATGCTCATATGAAAATGCATGTTTTAAGACAGAATGCCCTATACGAGTTTGTCGTTATTTATGACAGGATTCTTGCAAGACAAGAGAGAATGAGATTCAAGCAGATCGCAAGACAATAGAGGAAAGACCAACTTTGAAGACCGCATGGCCAATGAAAGACCAAATGTCCCAAGCCTATATGACATGTCTTTTATAAGTTTCAAGATGAGATACGTAACAATTTAATGTTAAATATTTGTATGATTATAGAAGAAGCAAGTGAGAAAAGGTATAAGGTGCCTAAATGTAAAAATAATGATTACAAGAGACTAGTGAAATTTTGATGTAAAACAAACTGCTAGTTATACATGTTTGATGTTTGAGTTTACTTGCATTCCTTGTAGGCACATCTTGACGGTTAAAAATCAAAACAACTACAATAGATTGTCAGAAGTTTATATTTTGCAATGATGGACTAAACATGTTAAAAGAGGGGTAGTTGTAGACGAAGAAGAAAATTTGATGGAAGATAGTGATAACATGAATTTTCATCTCATCATAGCGAGTTATCCTACTGGGCTAATAAGGCTGTTGATATCAGGCCTATGTTCAAGGAAGCCTTTAATTATGGTTGGAAACTGACATCATGAGACATACAAAGAGGCAAATTGCCTATTATCCAAGGATGATAAATTTATTAAGGTCATTCCGAAGATGAGAGTGGAAAGTGAAAGAAACTCTCTCCTATAATTATGCATAATCCTGATCAAGTAAAAACAAAAAGAAGAAATAAAGGGATGGGAATGAAACCGGGACATGAGAATCTAAAAGCTAGCTAGGAATTGAAAGTGCAATGGGTGCAAACGTCATGGACAAACAGCTCGAAACTGTTCTTTTTTTTTAAGACAAAGTAAGTTTTATTTGCTTACACTGATTATGCTTTATAATAAAATACTAACTTGTACTTTAGGTTTTTTTTCTAACTTTTTTACATTTCTTTAGGAAATTCAAAGCATGTAAGTCATCCAATCCCACACACGAAGAGTATGAAAATGACTTTGATGAGGAAGGCGAGGAAACTATAATCATATGGGGTCAGTTCAATCTTAGGCCAGCAGCGGAGGTGATAATTTCACATGATTATAGTTCAGCTTCCAAAGTAATTGTGTATGGTTAATTATATCATTTAAAAGTTATTTTCTTCTAATATATTTGCCTCTTGAGTGCAGGGATGAACTCAAAGGCCTCATTTGCAGGGATGAACTCAAAGATCTCAGAATATAATCTACCGATATTCTAAACTTTTGAATATCTGTATATCAGTGCAATGGTTAATCATTCGATTATTACTTTGTGCGTTATTGAATTATGGCCTACATTTTGATTAGGTGGGTGATATTTGTATTGTTGTTGCTCTTTGATCTAGGTCTTTGTTGGGATTTAGGTCGAACAAATAGTCCCACATCGGCTAAACGTGGGGATGGTCTTGGGTTTATAAGGATTTGAGCAACACCACCTAACAGACTAGTCTTTTGGGATGGTGCCCCGAGTCCTTCAGGTGGTTTCAGAGCCATGCCCCGAACTTAGTCGTGTGGGTGGGTGATGTTCGTCGATGTAAATCCCCCCAATGGCGCAAAGGCGCAACTGCCCACCCCACTGGCGCAAAAGGCGCAATAGGCCCCTGTGAAGCTAATGTTTGGCTCTCGAGAAATTTGACAGTGGTGCTCCTTTGCAATGGCGCACCGACAGACTAGTCTTTTGGGATGGTGTCCCGAGTCCTTCAGTCTTCTTTGTGTAGCATTTGATCAACACCACCTAACAGACTAGTCTTTTGGGATGGTGTCCTGAGTCCTTCAGTCTTTGTGTATGAAGGTCTTTTTATCCATATTTTTGAGTTGTTTAGATTCAATATCCAAGTATAACCTAAGCATTCAGATCCTGTAACATATGTAGCATCCTTGTGTGCGTTCTTGCTTAAGAAGTTAAAGGTAATACAGCTCCTACAGAGTTTGAGTAATTGTAACTGTTGTAAGGCAGCGCATTAGTAATAGGGCAGCAAGTTAGGCTTTTGGTCTTCTTGTAAATAAAACATATATACATTGCGAGTAGAGTTACGCGGAGAATGACCGTAAATACTAAATATTGCTGCAGCACCACGGAGACTGTTGCAAGCTCGCAACTTGTAAACTTTTGACTGCAGCACTGCTTGAAACTTTTTTGTAAAATCACTGGAGTCATTAGTGTTGATCGGCAACGGAAAATTTTATAATCAACAAGAAAGACACAGAACCGAAGACAACTGGGATATCAAGATTTTTTCAAGCAAATAAAAAACAAACAGTAAGAGCCATAAAAAAGCTGCTATCTCAGATTAGCTGATTATATTTCTCAGTTTTGGTGTTCTCATTTCTCAAGGGAAAACATCCACCCAACAAGGTCCATAGTAAAGCAAGCAAGCCTTCGAAGGAAAAGAAGAAACTTCTTCAATCAAAACTCCTAACACGCCCTTAGTTGCACACGCGAATTTGGCTTCATATTCATAGTGCATCCTACATTATGCACAGGAGTCAAAACTCAAACGTATTAGACAAACTACACTCCATGAAATGCAGTTGACGTTGTCTACCTCGATCATGGTTTGAGCCCATCATAATTTAAATTAATCTGAGAATTTTATTTAAACAAACTTATCATAATTTAAAACAGTATAAATTAAATTTTGTATAAAATATTAATTAAACAAAACAAAATCATAATTTTATGCAAATATAATCTGCTTGAATCTCATGCCGGCTTCGACTGCATCTGATGCCACCGTGGTCTCGTTCATGATCGGGGTCGCCTCATTAAGCGGTGGAGATAGTCACAGGGTGGGTTGCCTGTTGGCCATTGTAACGCCCCGATCCTGACGGATACGGAGACATTACTGCAACGTATATACGCAAGTCAGAAGTACCTTCACGTATATACGCTAAGCATCAGTACAGGCAAGAATCAGAGTACGGAAGCAAGTGGTGCATTATACATTCCAACACATGAGTACAATTACAAGGTTATCACCAGAGGTGATCCAATATTACATGAATATTACATCACTGATATGCGCAATTGCGAGAATACAAGTAGATGTACAAGTATGAACAGTACACAGGCACTCACGAGTTTATAAAAGGAAAACTCGAGAGGCACACAAGGGGGCCTGGAAGGATAGAGCTCTGAACGGTCTGCTGGAGATCCACGCTACCGCTGCGCCACTCTGATCAGCAACTGGGAGAATCCACACGCTCCAAGCTCCATAACCTGGACATGAGAATCCAGGGGAGTCAGATGAAACTCCCCAGGCGAGTGGTGATACAAAAGCCAAGTGGCGAGCAGGGGGTAAGTACATGTATAGTGATACAACCGAATAAAGCCGGGGACGAGCAAATCTGATTGTATGGTTTCAGATCACGGCTCCATAAGACTAGTACGTCGAAGGAATAATCCAAACAAGGAAACCCTCATCTATATACCCTTATCTTATGTCACCATAATCCAAGCACATACAATCCGACTGCACTCCGGGCATGATAAGATAATGAACAGGAGGCAGGTGGATACAAGGGATAAAGTAGAGCATGAGCAATCAATACCATAATAACCGTAAAACCGGAAATCCGACGTAAAATCCAGGACAAGCAAATATGGTAAGGCATATCACAGATTCATAGCCGTTTAAGCTGCAGGCTTCAGTATGCGTCCCATTCCACATACCTCTACTTACAACTTAAAGAGCCGGTTATTAGACACTTTATTATTACTCGTCTTACCCTGATATCTAGCTATGTGAACTAGCGTCCCAGCACACATAGATCCATATCCGAGTAAAGCAAGGTTGTTATTGGAAACCAGCGGGGGTATCAACGAACTATGTTTACAGTGGGTCCCGTACATACCCGGGACCACGGCCCAGGATTGTTCCGTTGCTTGGTGACGGAACCTGCCGCAAGGCTAACAGGAGGGACTTATGTATGCCCTTATCATGATTCAGGAGGAGGGAGCCAGCACTCCCCTCGGTTGCCTGGAGGCCCACAGGTCAGACCGGAAGTTTTAGTTGCACAACATGCCTAATACCACTGTAAACACGAACACATATTGATAGCCGCATGTTTCCCCCGACCCGATGCAAGTTGTTCCTTTTATGATTTATTAGATTAATTATCCATTTACGGGAATAACAAGAGCAGGACATGATCAGGAATTCAGGAGTTCAGGTCACTGTATATAATACAGGATAACAGGTCACTGATCATGATACAGGATATCAGGTCACTGTACATAGTACAGGATAACAAGACAGGGTTCCCGTAAATGTGATAATCACAGGTCAAGTATATCATGCTGGGTGTCAAGTGATAGCATGACAGGAGGATGATATTAGACAGGCAACCAGTCATGTCAAGAGATTGATATAAGGTCAGTGGCAAGTTATGACATAACAAGGGGTCTTGCCAAATAGTAGCATGTCTGAGGTCAGGTGATAACACATCAGTTGACAGGTGATATACATGTGTTAAAAGTAATATGAAAACGACAAGTAGTATAGACAGGTGTCAGGCATGAAGTAATGGCATGGGGTAGAATAGTAGCTGAGCACAAACAAAGCGGAGCTGAGCAAGCTGGAAGTACAGACAGCAAACAGTATTTAACACTGGAGCGTCTGGCGAGGTTACCGGGACGACTCGACTGAAGTACGAGCAGTAAATCCGGCAGCAACTCGCCTAGACGAATCTAGTGGTAAAGCGCTGAACGCTGATCATGATAACCAGGCGGAGCTGAGAAACCTGACGATCCCAATCACGCCTCTTTCGAGACAGTGAGTGACCGGAGGCTGAACTGAGAGACCTGCCAGTCCCAATCACCTCTCTTTCGAGATAGTGAGTGACCGGAGGTTGAAGGGGTCCGGAAGCCAAGTATGGTATAAGGCAGTACAATACATCACAGGCATGGTATGAGTACAAGAAGTAAACTACCCTAGTACAAGCATTCGTCACAGAGCAATACATGTCCAGAGATTGGCACTCGGCCATACACAGATACAGGGACTCAGCCCAATACAAAATACATGGAAACATGAAGTAAAATACATATCGACCCGATAAAGCGGGGAATCCCAAATGGAGGCGAGAGCGAGAACACTCGCCCAACCAATAAAATAGGAAAGCAAGAGGATAGCGAGATTACTCGCCCAACCAATAAAATAGGAAAGCAAGAGGATAGCGAGATTACTCGCCTAAAATATGGTGAAATCTCTGATATCCGGAATCCAGGAGATCAACGCTTCAATGCGTTAGAGAGAAGGTAATAGGTAGAGGGGGGATCAGGAGAGAGAGAATAAGAGAGAGAAAGAGGAGAGAAGGTGACATCCATCAAGTGATAAGCCATGTAATAGCCATATACATAATACATGACCCGAGAATAATGTTCATGTACAAAGAAGGAATCAACAATAGTCAACAGCCAAGATTAGTCGACTAGGGGTAATAATTAGTCGACTAATAGGGGAGTTAGTCGACTAATAGAAAGGGCAAGTCGACTGATAGGCTGCGTTTCAGAAAAAGGCTGGCGTTTCAAGAATGGCGTTTCAGGATGGGTTAGTCGACTAGGAACAGGGGTTAGTCGACTAGTCTGCTACGTTTCGCAAAACGGCGTCTCACGAAGTCGCGTTTCATAGGTCCGCGTCTTGCCACAAGTCCGCGTCTCATGAATCCGCTTTCATAAGTCCGCGTCTCACCAGAAAGAGTTAGCCAATTTGGAATGAAAGAGCAGGTCGCGTTTCAAGAAAGAGCGCGTTTCTCAAGGTCGCGTCTCACATGGTCGCGTCCCACAAGGCCGCGTTTCCAAGAGGCACGTTTCCCAGATTCGCGTTTCCAAGATTCGCGTCTCAGGAAAGTTAGTCGACTAGGGAGAAGGATCAGTCGACTAGAAGGTTGCGTTTCAGAATAACAAGGCAGCGTTTCACAGGATTAGTCGACTGGGAAGGAGGGCTAGTCGACTAATAAGGGAAGTTAGTCGACTAATGACCAAGTTAAGTCGACTAACAGAGTGCAAATCAGGGAGCAGGATCCTGTTAAGTGCTGAGTTCACTGATATGAAAATGCAAGGGCTCTGATGAGTCATCCAAGTCTTGGAGAGTGAAGTTACTCGTCCAAAACGCCATCTAGAAGCAGGGAAAAAACACAAGTGAAGGAGATGGGTCCTTGGTTGAGTTGTCGTTAACTATCACCAAAACGATCACCGGAATAATCGCGAATGATTATCGGAAGATCCACAGCGATGTCTCCAACGAAGAGAAGCTCGGCCCCAATCCAAAAGGAGTGGCCGGCCCCCAGAGTCATGCAGGTGATGAAGAAGAACACGGCCCCCAATCCGAAGGAGTCGGCCGGTCTTTACCAGAGAAGGAAGGAGATGGTGATAGTGATGATGCTTGGTTCACTGCTGCAAGAAATGGAGGAGAAGATGAAGGGAAATGGTGGAGAACAAGTTGGCCAAAGGAGGGAGCATCAAGGCTGCGTTTGTTGCCTTTGCTCTCTGGAAACAAAGAGGAAGAAGAGAGAAAGAAGAAAAATGAATGGAGAGAGAGGGAGGGGGTATTTATAGGCAAAGGAGCAATAATGGCAAGTTTGACTTTGGGGATGCCAAGTGAGACTTGTTCTCCCCACTCAAACGCAGCCCACAAAAGCAAGATGGCGTTTAGGCCAAAATTAGCCTAACGCGGGAATAAATGCGGCGTTTCAAGGGAGAAGCAAGGTGGCGTTTCACAAAAGGACAAAAAGGCATGATGCTTGATGGGAGTTGGTGGCAGCACATTAAATGAAGTGTGGGGAGAAGTGAAGAGAAGATCTTTGCATTAAATGCAAGATCCAAGGATGGTGAAGCCGGCGTTTGAGGAAGGAAAAAAATGGAAAAAGACAAAATGGAATATCAAGGCAAAATCCCGGTATCTGGGAAAACACCAAAAACTCCGGAAAACCTCAAAAATAAAGTAATCCAGAAAGCTTCCCAAAAATTCTCAAAAATAATAAATATTATAAAATGATTTTTGGTGAAATCAGTTTTTAGAAATTCAATGCCATGTTCAAATTAAAAATCCTGAAGTCCACCGTCAATCTCGGTCTACACCGGGTTGGCCGGGTTTTGATAAATTCTGAAAATTCTCAGAAAAAGTATTTAGATAGAAAATATTATTTTAAGAAATAATGTCTAAAGACACTATTAGAAATTCCAATCTGTTCGTAAATTAAAAATCCAGGAATCGGTCAACGAAACTGGCCGACACCGGTTTTGAAGATTTACAATTAAATCCAGGAAAATTCCAGAAAATTACAGAAAATCTAAAATATTGGAAAACGATGTTTGAAACTGAAATTGGTCAAATCGGATAACCAGAATGTCCAAATCAAGCAATACTCTAGGATCAAGTTTCCGGCTCAGACTAGGGCTGACTCCGAGTCCACGAATCCAAATCCAAGACAAAACTATCATATAAAGAATTCATAAAACAAATACAGGAAGTAAATCGAAAAATACGATCGAAAAATCTGAATACGCAACTAAGTACGTATTCCGGGAGCGGGGTGTTACATTCCATCCACCTTACAAAAAATTGCGTCCCCGCAATTTCGTTAAGGGGTGAAATGAACACAAAAGGATAGGAATGAAGATTATGCCAATCAAGATATGAATAACTATGAGCTGTTCTCCTAGACTGAATGGCTAACTCAAGACTGAGGCGCCTCTGCACTTCTGCCGTTTATATGCATCTTCTGACGAGGCCATAATGATACTGATCTGATGTCTGCTTATGCAAGTACGCTGTCAGAACCCCATTCTGAATAATATAGAGTGAGCTGAGATAATCAATAATACTTAAATCAAACTGTGAACCAAGGCTGATGAAATCCATATAATTCCGTAGTGCTGAAGTCCATAATATAATAAAACCTTTCATGGCGAGATGTTGTCCTTCTGCAGTAAAATCGCTGATGTGCTGCATACATACCAATCCTCCGAGAATAGACTAGAATACCCACGGTAAGGAAAATCCTGGTAATACTGAATATAATTCAAGAAGGCTAATAATTAAGAATTTCTGTATACTGGGCCTTACTAATTTTAAAAGACATAGCCAAGAATATAGAATAACCATGGAGAATTCTGAACACTGACTTCTGAATGATAACCTGACTGCAGATAGAACATGTAGAAGATAATCTGGGCCCTGCAAGATTCGTCGAATGGACCATTGACAGGGATCATGGCGATAGTTCAGATACAGTGATAAAACTCTGTTCAGCAGATCCATGAAAGCACGCTGGGCAGAGGAAATCCGAAGAATGGGCTAGAGTGCTAAGCACTGAAGGGACTAGCCACGGATGAAACCAAGCCTAGATGAGGTCATCGCGTAACACAGCTCAGGTGTTAAACATTAGGGTGCCGCGAAGCTAACGCTCTACGAGGCTCGCATATGGCGTAGCTCACGTGGCGAAACCAGCGCGTAACACAACGCTAAATGCTAAGCACTAGGGTGCAACGAAACTCACACCCGGTTAGGTTCACGGATGACTAGAACACGACCCTCGCTTGGCGAGGCTAGCGGAGCTCTTAGTCCATCGAATCCATAAAAACTGCCAGAAGTTGGTGGCTCTGAGAACATGATCAAGAAATCAAAATAACCGAAACGTGTCCAGAATGCTGTCTTCTAAATAATAATCTGACTGCAAATCAGTTCTGAGAACACCCGAATTCCACGAACATAGTCAAAGAAATCATGATCACTATTAGAGTAATAAAAATAGAAATTATCATAACTCTATCTGCCAGAAGCCGTGATTCTGAAATACTGTTCTATACTGACACTCCTCGCGAAATGATGCAATCTATCTGACTATATAAGTGACGACTACTCTGCTTGATGTATTGGTCTCCCATGAGGTATCCATAAATATAAGAATAAAATGCAAGACCGAAGATCTGCCCAATATAAGAGAGTGTGATATACCAGAGTCAAGGAATGCCAGAACATAATGAGAACGAACCATATCTGCCCTGCTGTTACCTCACTAGTCTACGCATATCTTAAGTTGGCATAAAGATTATAAAAATCAGAATAGCAAAAATAGGAGAGATAGGAATCGTAAAACAGGGAGAGAGATAGGACGGACTAGGATTGTTGGTGATGGTGCAATGAGGAGGATATGATATAGAGAAGTTTACCAACTCCCGGACATATTAAAATGGGGATAATAATTACGGTCAGTACTTCAAGGATTCCTCCTTCAGACATTGAGCATCCTTCCTGTTCTTACTCCATCATCTTGAGCATCCTGACTTCCTTTTCAGTCAGATCATATGTTTGCTTCCCTTCACCATGTGCCCTAACTCTTAGTCTCCTTTGTATACGACTCCATGCTGGATGCTGGGGATGAAGCGAGGTTATTCTGACAGTAGGTCCTAGATTCCCTCACGATGGTGATACTGGATGGGTTGATCTGATCGGTGTAATGTTCTCTGCTTCCTTGAACAGACCGTCACCTTTCAACTAATCTCTGAACCCGTGTATGACATAATTCATAACCTTTCTGGTGGTTGTGTTGTAGATGCCCAGCTCCAGACAATATCCACCGGTCATATGTTGTGGGCAGGGTTAGAGGGATGGCTTAGCTAGTAGGGCGTCCAGAGGCCTGTCTGAGCCTTTACTTCCATCAATTAAGAGGGTCTCTTCACCAACTTCATCTGCAACTCATCCTAATCTTTCTCCTCTGGGTCCATTCTACTTCCCGGATGATGACTGAAGAACTTGAGAATACTCCTTGGGCTGCTTGGGGATAAGAAACATCCTGCTCTCCATCTTCATTTCTCACTTAAGATATTGCTTGCTCGGTTCTCCTTATCGGCCACCATGTAAAACACCGACCGACTTTGCCTTAGGAATTTTGCAGTGTACTTATTTACAATCCAATCCCCTACCGCAATTTGATAAATCATTCTTCCTATAGAAATCCTTCGAGGACTAGTCCCAAGTGTTGGGCTTTCCCAGTCTCGCTGCTTCCGCCAACTACTACATCCAGGCTACATCTTCTAACTGTATTTTGATCATTTTCACCTAGTTCTCGTCAGGGACCCAAGTTGACTTAGAAGACCCATCAGGTTTACTGACCACTGCTATGCATCCAGGGCTTCTCCATGCTTGAAAAGATTGCCGGCTGTAATTTCCTGAAATCCAACATGTCGCCTGGCTTCTGTTCCCGGAGTGCAACCAATGATCCTTGGTGCGGGACCTTCGTCTGTACTTGATCGTGTCTCATCATATCTTGCAGAGATAGTCTTAAATCAAGATTTTCTCCATTAGGGTTACCCTAGGAAGAACCAGAACCGTTATGATTTTCCCATCTTTCATGTCCGAGTTGGTCCAAGAATAACAAGAAATTGAAGTATGAAAGGATGGGAGAACTTCAGAATTCAAGGAAAAGATTATCAAGAGAGAATGGATAACTTTGTACTTGTAGTTGGATTGTATAACCAAGACTCTTGCATTCCAGTTGCAAATTTCTTTACCATTAATTTGCCGTCTGGACGTACTGAGGAGGTGAGAGCCTAAGCTCTGATACCAACCTGTAACGCCCCGATCCTGACGGATACGGAGACATTACTGCAACGTATATACGCAAGTCAGAAGTACCTTCACGTATATACGCTAAGCATCAGTACAGGCAAGAATCAGAGTACGGAAGCAAGTGGTGCATTATACATTCCAACACATGAGTACAATTACAAGGTTATCACCAGAGGTGATCCAATATTACATGAATATTACATCACTGATATGCGCAATTGCGAGAATACAAGTAGATGTACAAGTATGAACAGTACACAGGCACTCACGAGTTTATAAAAGGAAAACTCGAGAGGCACACAAGGGGGCCTGAAAGGATAGAGCTCTGAACGGTCTGCTGGAGATCCACGCTACCGCTGCGCCACTCTGATCAGCAACTGGGAGAATCCACACGCTCCAAGCTCCATGACCTGGACATGAGAATCCAGGGGAGTCAGATGAAACTCCCCAGGCGAGTGGTGATACAAAAGCCAAGTGGCGAGCAGGGGGTAAGTACATGTATAGTGATACAACCGAATAAAGCCGGGGACGAGCAAATCTGATTGTATGGTTTCAGATCACGGCTCCATAAGACTAGTACGTCGAAGGAATAATCCAAACAAGGAAACCCTCATCTATATACCCTTATCTTATGTCACCATAATCCAAGCACATACAATCCGACTGCACTCCGGGCATGATAAGATAATGAACAGGAGGCAGGTGGATACAAGGGATAAAGTAGAGCATGAGCAATCAATACCATAATAACCGTAAAACCAGAAATCCGACGTAAAATCCAGGACAAGCAAATATGGTAAGGCATATCACAGATTCATAGCCGTTTAAGCTGCAGGCTTCAGTATGCGTCCCATTCCACATACCTCTACTTATAACTTAAAGAGCCGGTTATTAGACACTTTATTATTACTCGTCTTACCCTGATATCTAGATATGTGAACTAGCGTCCCAGCACACATAGATCTATATCCGAGTAAAGCAAGGTTGTTATTGGAAACCAGCGGGGGTATCAACGAACTATGTTTACAGTGGGTCCCGTACATACCCGGGACCACGGCCCAGGATTGTTCCGTTGCTTGGTGACGGAACCTGCCGCAAGGCTAACAGGAGGGACTTATGTATGCCCTTATCATGATTCAGGAGGAGGGAGCCAGCACTCCCCTCGGTTGCCTGGAGGCCCACAGGTCAGACCGGAAGTTTTAGTTGCACAACATGCCTAATACTACTGTAAACACGAACACATATTGATAGCCGCATGTTTCCCCCGACCCGATGCAAGTTGTTCCTTTTATGATTTATTAGATTAATTATCCATTTACGGGAATAACAAGAGCAGGACATGATCAGGAATTCAGGAGTTCAGGTCACTGTATATAATACAGGATAACAGGTCACTGATCATGATACAGGATATCAGGTCACTGTACATAGTACAGGATAACAAGACAGGGTTCCCGTAAATGTGATAATCACAGGTCAAGTATATCATGCTGGGTGTCAAGTGATAGCATGACAGGAGGATGATATTAGACAGGCAACCAGTCATGTCAAGAGATTGATATAAGGTCAGTGGCAAGTTATGACATAACAAGGGGTCTTGCCAAATAGTAGCATGTCTGAGGTCAGGTGATAACACATCAGTTGACAGGTGATATACATGTGTTAAAAGTAATATGAAAACGACAAGTAGTATAGACAGGTGTCAGGCATGAAGTAATGGCATGGGGTAGAATTGTAGCTGAGCACAAACAAAGCGGAGCTGAGCAAGCTGGAAGTACAGACAGCAAACAGTATTTAACACTGGAGCGTCTGGCGAGGTTACCGGGACGACTCAACTGAAGTACGAGCAGTAAATCCGGCAGCAACTCGCCTAGACGAATCTAGTGGTAAAGCGCTGAACGCTGATCATGATAACCAGGCGGAGCTGAGAAACCTGACGATCCCAATCACGCCTCTTTCGAGACAGTGAGTGACCGGAGGCTGAACTGAGAGACCTGCCAGTCCCAATCACCTCTCTTTCGAGATAGTGAGTGACCGGAGGTTGAAGGGGTCCGGAAGCCAAGTATGGTATAAGGCAGTACAATACATCACAGGCATGGTATGAGTACAAGAAGTAAACTACCCTAGTACAAGCATTCGTCACAGAGCAATACATGTCCAGAGATTGGCACTCGGCCATACACAGATACAGGGACTCAGCCCAATACAAAATACATGGAAACATGAAGTAAAATACATATCGACCCGACAAAGCGGGGAATCCCAAATGGAGGCGAGAGCGAGAACACTCGCCCAACCAATAAAATAGGAAAGCAAGAGGATAGCGAGATTACTCGCCCAACCAATAAAATAGGAAAGCAAGAGGATAGCGAGATTATTCGCCTAAAATATGGTGAAATCTCTGATATCCGGAATCCAGGAGATCAACGCTTCAATGCGTTAGAGAGAAGGTAATAGGTAGAGGGGGGATCAGGAGAGAGAGAATAAGAGAGAGAAAGAGGAGAGAAGGTGACATCCATTAAGTGATAAGCCATGTAATAGCCATATACATAATACATGACCCGAGAATAATGTTCATGTACAAAGAAGGAATCAACAATAGTCAACAGCCAAGATTAGTCGACTAGGGGTAATAATTAGTCGACTAATAGGGGAGTTAGTCGACTAATAGAAAGGGCAAGTCGACTGATAGGCTGCGTTTCAGAAAAAGGCTGGCGTTTCAAGAATGGCGTTTCAGGATGGGTTAGTCGACTAGGAACAGGGGTTAGTCGACTAGTCTGCTACGTTTCGCAAAACGGCGTCTCACGAAGTCGCGTTTCATAGGTCCGCGTCTTGCCACAAGTCCGCGTCTCATGAATCCGCGTTTCATAAGTCCGCGTCTCACCAGAAAGAGTTAGCCAATTTGGAATGAAAGAGCAGGTCGCGTTTCAAGAAAGAGCGCGTTTCTCAAGGTCGCGTCTCACATGGTCGCGTCCCACAAGGCCGCGTTTCCAAGAGGCACGTTTCCCAGATTCGCGTTTCCAAGATTCGCGTCTCAGGAAAGTTAGTCGACTAGGGAGAAGGATCAGTCGACTAGAAGGTTGCGTTTCAGAATAACAAGGCAGCGTTTCACAGGATTAGTCGACTGGGAAGGAGGGCTAGTCGACTAATAAGGGAAGTTAGTCGACTAATGACCAAGTCAAGTCGACTAACAGAGTGCAAATCAGGGAGCAGGATCCTGTTAAGTGCTGAGTTCACTGATATGAAAATGCAAGGGCTCTGATGAGTCATCCAAGTCTTGGAGAGTGAAGTTACTCGTCCAAAACGCCATCTAGAAGCAGGGAAAAAACACAAGTGAAGGAGATGGGTCCTTGGTTGAGTTGTCGTTAACTATCACCAAAACGATCACCGGAATAATCGCGAATGATTATCGGAAGATCCACAGCGATGTCTCCAACGAAGAGAAGCTCGGCCCCAATCCAAAAGGAGTGGCCGGCCCCCAGAGTCATGCAGGTGATAAAGAAGAACACGGCCCCCAATCCGAAGGAGTCGGCCGGTCTTTACCAGAGAAGGAAGGAGATGGTGATAGTGATGATGCTTGGTTCACTGCTGCAAGAAATGGAGGAGAAGATGAAGGGAAATGGTGGAGAACAAGTTGGCCAAAGGAGGGAGCATCAAGGCTGCGTTTGTTGCCTTTGCTCTCTGGAAACAAAGAGGAAGAAGAGAGAAAGAAGAAAAATGAATGGAGAGAGAGGGAGGGGGTATTTATAGGCAAAGGAGCAATAATGGCAAGTTTGACTTTGGGGATGCCAAGTGAGACTTGTTCTCCCCACTCAAACGCAGCCCACAAAAGCAAGATGGCGTTTAGGCCAAAATTAGCCTAACGCGGGAATAAATGCGGCGTTTCAAGGGAGAAGCAAGGTGGCGTTTCACAAAAGGACAAAAAGGCATGATGCTTGATGGGAGTTGGTGGCAGCACATTAAATGAAGTGTGGGGAGAAGTGAAGAGAAGATCTTTGCATTAAATGCAAGATCCAAGGATGGTGAAGCCGGCGTTTGAGGAAGGAAAAAAATGGAAAAAGACAAAATGGAATATCAAGGCAAAATCCCGGTATCTGAGAAAACAGCAAAAACTCCGGAAAACCTCAAAAATAAAGTAATCCAGAAAGCTTCCCAAAAATTCTCAAAAATAATAAATATTATAAAATGATTTTTGGTGAAATCAGTTTTCAGAAATTCAATGCCATGTTCAAATTAAAAATCCTGAAGTCCACCGTCAATCTCGGTCTACACCGGGTTGGCCGGGTTTTGATAAATTCTGAAAATTCTCAGAAAAAGTATTTAGATAGAAAATATTATTTTAAGAAATAATGTCTAAAGACACTATTAGAAATTCCAATCTGTTCGTAAATTAAAAATCCAGGAATCGGTCAACGAAACTGGCCGACACCGGTTTTGAAGATTTACAATTAAATCCAGGAAAATTCCAGAAAATTACAGAAAATCCAAATATTGGAAAACGATGTTTGAAACTGAAATTGGTCAAATCGGATAACCAGAATGTCCAAATCAAGCAATACTCTAGGATCAAGTTTCCGGCTCAGACTAGGGCTGACTCCGAGTCCACGAATCCAAATCCAAGACAAAACTATCATATAAAGAATTCATAAAACAAATACAGGAAGTAAATCGAAAAATACGATCGAAAAATCTGAATACGCAACTAAGTACGTATTCCGGGAGCGGGGTGTTACAGCCATCGTGTTGCAGAGTTTGGGCTCCCCAACAGCGACTAGGGCTGCCAGAGCGAGCGATGGAGAAGGCGGCAGGTGGGCTGTCGTTTAGCCATCGTCTCGCAGTCACAGAGCTTGTTGGAATATGAAATAAAAATGTCTTTTTTTTGGAAGATGATGAGTCATCATCAATTAGGAGTCATCATCAATTGAGGGAAATAAAGAGTCATCATCTTTAATTTATAGAAATGATGAGTCATCATCAATTAGGAGTCATCATCAATTGAGGGAAATAAAGAGTCATCATCTTTAATTTATAGAAATGATGAGTCATCATCAATTAGGAGTCATCATCAAGTGAGTTATCATCTTCAATTAGAAGGATTGAAGAATCATCATCATGAGTCATCATCAATTTGGAGGTTGGTATTCTTGTAAGTTTTGAAGCCTATAAAAGGCCAGTGTATCTCTTTATTTTTGTATTAAGCAATAAAGCAAGCAAGCAAGAAAAGAAAAGTTGCACTCCACTTAAAATTTTAGATTATAGTATATTAGTCCGTAGACTAGTATACAACAATTGGTATCAGAGCCAATTCAATTTTTGTTTCATTTCCTCTTCTCCTCATGGCCTCCACCAACAATCTCATCAATCCACAAGTGTCCAAGTTATTGAAAGATAACTATGTGAGTTGGTCAATTTAGATGAAAGCTCTATTTGGTTCTCAAGAGTTGTGGGAGCTAACTTTGATGGGTTTAAGGAACCCACACCAGAGGTAGAAGCCGCCTACACCGCCGAAGAGAAGAAGGCTCTTAAAGAGTAAAGAAAGAAGAATAGCAAGGCTCGTTTTCTACTCCATCAAGGGTTGGACGAGTCTACCTTTGAGAGAGTTGCCGAAGCAACGACGAGCAAGGAAGCATGGGAAATCCTTGCTACCATCTACAAAGGAGTCAGCGGGTGAAGCGAATTCGCCTTCAAACTTTGAGGGGCGATCTTGAAGCCGCTCAAATGAAAGATGAAGAAAAAATCTCCAATTATTATTCACGATTACTACTAATTGTGAATAAAATGAGGAGAAATGGAGAGAAGATGGAGGACGTTCGAGTAATGGAGAAATTGCTGCGATCCCTCACATCAAAGTTCGAGCACGTGGTGACGACAATTGAGGAGTCCAAGAATTTGGAGGAGATCTCAATAGAGGAGCTTTTGGGATCTCTCCAAGTTCATGAGCAACGCATGCAAAAGAAGACAGGTTCCATAGTCTTAGAACAAGCATTAGAGTCAAAGCTGACTCTAAATAATCGTGGCTCACATAGTAGAGGTCGTGGTCGTGGCAGAGGTAGGGGACGTGGTCCCCAACAACGAACCACTCAAAATCAAGTGGAGTTCCAAAGCTTCAAAGGTCGAAGCAATCGGGGAAGATTTACATCTTAACGTGGAAACAACAAGAACGTCCAATGCTACAACTGTCAAAAATTTGGACACTATGCCTCAGATTGCTGGCACAGAACTGAAGATCTTACCAATCTTGCCGAAGCAACAAATGACACGGGTAATAACTCTACTCTTCTTCTTGCTCATGATGATTCAAGTGTTCAGAATGATATGTGGTACCTTGACTCGGGTGCTAGCAACCACATGTGCGGGAAGAAAGAACTATTCATGGAACTCGCAGACGGAGTTCATGGAAGTGTGAGCTTTGGAGATTCTTCAAAACTCTCCGTTGAAGGCAGAGGGAAGATCAAAATCTATCAAAAGGATGGTAAGCCCGAGTATATTTCTGATGTTTATTATATTCCTAACATGAAAAGTAATATTCTCAGCATCGGTCAATTACTCGAAAAAGAATATAAAGTATATATGGAGAACAACCACCTTGGTTGAAAAATACAAAAGGAGGTCTTATAGCTTGTATTAAGATGACAGGGAACCGCATGCTTCCCTTGCATCTAAACACAAAAGTTGAGAAGTATTTTCAAGGACTCATGGAGAATGAGTCATGGAGGTGGCATCTTCGCTTCGGTCATTTAAATTTCAGCGGCCTGAAGCTACTATCTACAGCCGGCATGGTACGAGGTTTACCAACAATCGATCCACCAAGTCATACTTGTGAAGTTTGCATAATTGGCAAGCAAACACGACTTCCTTTTCCCAATGGAAAGTCGTGGAGAGCGGAGGCACCATTACAACTTGTTCATACTGACATCTGCGGACCGCTAGATCCCGTCTCTTTAGGAGATAATAGATATTTTATTACTTTCATTGATGATTTCAGTAGAAAGTTGTGGGTGTACATTCTTAAAGAAAAATCTACTGCATTTACTACCTTCAAGAATTTTAAAACTCTTGTTGAAGCAGAGAGTGGTTATAAGCTAAAAACTCTCCGATCTGATCGAGGTGGTGAGTACACCTCAAACATGTTTTAAGAATATTGCAGGGAGCAAGGCATAAAGAGGCAGTTTACTACTGCCTATACACCACAGCAAAATGGCATCGCAGAAAGAAAGAACCGCACTATTCTTGACATGACAAGAACCATGCTTAAAGAAAAGAGACTGCCGAAGCAGTTTTGGGCGGAAGCTGTGGCATGTTCAACCTACTTGCTCAACCGGTGCCCGACGAAGCAAGTGAAGGGCAAGACGCCTCAAGAAGCATGGAGCGGCTATAAGCCTAATGTCGCACACCTACGAATTTTTGGGTGTGTTGCATATGCTCAAGTACCTGAAGTCAAAAGGAAGAAGCTTGACAATCATGGTGAAAAATGCATTTTCATCGGATATAGCGAGGAGTCGAAGGCATACAAGCTTTACAATCCACTAACTAAGAAACTAGTGGTTAGTAGAGATGTTGTCTTCAATGAAGCTGAAGTATGGAGTTGGAGCAATGAAGAGACTGTCAAATAGCAACCCATGGTGAATGAACCTGACGAGCCCCTACAAGATGTTCCACCACCAACTTCACCACCATCTCCTTAACATGCTACACCGTCTCCTGCAAGAGGTCTCCATCTTCTGGGGAAGGTAGTAGTAGTGAATCCTCCGTGCAACGAGGTCCAATCAAAATGAGAAGCCTCAGGGAGATCTATGAGCAGATAGAAGAAGATGGAGAAACTAATCTCTTTTGTTTATATGCCGATCATGAGCCTTTCACTTTCCAAGAGGCTAAGGAAGAAGATTGTTGGCGATCAGCAATGAAGGAGGAGATGCATGCCATCTAGAAGAACGACACATGGGAGTTGACAACTCTTCCACAAAATCACAAGGCGATAGGTGTCAAATGGGTGTACAAGATCAAACGCACAGCAGATGGTGAGGTTGATTGGTACAAGGCGAGGCTTGTGGCGAAAGGCTACAAACAAAAATACGGCATCGACTATGAAGAAGTCTTTGCACCAGTTGCTCGATTGGACACGGTGAGACTATTAATTTCACTTGCAGCTCATCACAGGTGGAAGATATATCATCTAGATGTCAATTCAGCATTTCTCAATGGTATTCTTGAAGAAGAGGTGTATGTATAACAACCAGAAGGTTTTCTGGTAAAAGGGCAAGAAGACAAAGTATATCACCTAAAGAAAGTCTTGTACGGCTTAAAGCAGGCACCACGGGCATGGAATGCCCGAATTGATGGTTATCTTCATCAAAACGGCTTCACTAAATGTCCTTATGAGCATGCCATCTACATGAAGAGGAACCATCAAGGTGAATTTCTAATAATTTGTCTTTATGTTGATGACTTGTTATACACAGGAAGTTGCGATGAGATGCTTGCTGAATTCAAAGAGGCGATGTTCAATGAATTTGAGATGACGGACAATGGATTGATGTCCTACTTTCTTGGTATCGAAGTGAAGCAACAACAAGATGGGATATTTATATCTCAAAAGAAGTACATGAAGGAGATCTTGAAGAAATTCAAGATGAGTAACTACAACCCAGTAAACACCCCAATAGCCACAGGAATGAAGCTATCAAGAGAAGGAATTGGAGATTTTGTAGACTCGACTCTTTTCAAAGTCTCGTCGGTAGCCTGAGGTACTTAACGATCACAAGGCCTGATATTGTTTACGGAGTCGGACTTGTGAGTCACTATATGAAGACACCGAAGGAGTCTCATTGGCTAGCTGCAAAGAGAATTCTAAGGTATATCAAAGGCACACTCAACCTTGGTCTATTTTATACTTATGGTGAAACTGCAGAGTTAGTAGGCTATTCAGATAGCGACTGGGGAGGTGACCAAGATGAGAGGAAAAGCACCACTGGCTATGTCTTCTATCTTGGGTCAACTGCATTTTCATGGACCTCAAAGAAGTAAGGAGTTGTGGTCTTATCTTCATGCGAAGCAGAGTATGTTGCAGCTTCATCTATTGTATGTGAAGCTATTTGGTTGCGGAATATTTTAAAGGAATTGGATCATCCACAAGAAGAAGCGACTGTAATATTTGTGGACAATAAATCAGCCATCCAACTTGCAAAGAACCCAGTACATCATGGGAGGAGCAAACATATAGATACACGGTTTCATTTTCTCAGAGGCCATGTAAAGCAGAAAACTGTGGAGCTGGAGTATTGTCATACCATGGAGCAAGTAGCAGATATTTTCACCAAGCCATTGCCTATTGAACCTTTCAGAAGGCTAAAAGAAATGCTCGGTATGAAAACATTTTGATTTGAGGGGGTGTGTTGGAATATCAAATAAAAATGTCTTTTTTTTGGAAGATATTAGGAGTCATCATCAATTGAGGGAAATAAAGAGTCATCATCTTTAATTTATAGAATGATGAGTCATCATCAATTAGGAGTCATCATCAATTGAGGGAAATAAAGAGTCATCATCTTTAATTTATAGAAATGATGAGTCATCATCAATTAGGAGTCATCATCAAGTGAGTCATCATCTTCAATTAGAAGGATTGAAGAATCATCATCATGAGTCATCATCAATTTGGAGGTTGGTATTCTTGTAAGTTTTGAAGCCTATAAAGGCCAGTGTATCTCTTTGTTTTTTGTATCAAGCAATAAAGCAAGCAAGCAAGAAAAGAAAAGTTGCTCTCCACTTAAAATTTTAGATTATAGTATATTAGTCCGTAGACTAGTATACAACAGAGCTTGGGGTCCATGGCAGCGACCAGGGCCGCCTGAAAGAGCAGGGGAGACGACGACATGGTGGGCTATCTTTTGGCCATCGTCTCGCAGTCACAGAGCTTGGAGTCCCATGGCAGCGACCAGGGCCGCCTGATCGAGCGGCAGAGATGGTGGCACGGTGAGTTCTCTGTTTGCCGTCGTCTTGCAGTCCAAGAGCATGGGGTCCCCAGAACCGACTAGGGTCGCCTGATCGAGGGGCAAAGATGGCGGCAGGGTGGGTTCTCTGTTGGCGATCGTTTCGCAATCACAGAGCTTGGGGTCCCTGGCCTTGGCCTCCATGGCCAGGTGTGCAGACGGCGGCAAGAGAGCCGAGGTCGTGATTTGAGGAGAGATAAAGAAGTGAAAACACATGATCTAAGGAGGTCACAATTTTGAACCCCTAAGAGCAGTTGAACCGGTTCGCTCGATCAGAATGGTCGAACCGGGTCAGGTCTGAGTTTAAATTAATCTTCCAGACCGGTACAGTTCCGTTTAAATTAATCTGAGACTTCTCAGATTCGGTGTACCGCACAGTTCTCAGCGGATCAGTTCCACACACACATCTCAATGCAAACACAATATCGCTAAATCAGCATTTCATCGAAATTGCATCATCATGCACTCATACAACTTAATTCATCCAAATTTATATGATTTCATTAACCCAACAACAAAAACAGCAACAAAAGGAAACGAGCGATCAATTCTTTGGGTCGCACTGCATGCTCCAGATTTTATTCATAAAGTTACCACATATATGAGCTCACTGCACCCTGCAAGAAAACCATAAGCCAGTCAAACACTCGGCCATATTAACCACAAATTAACACGATTGCACTTACTTGAAGCAATTCATCATCTTCGTGATTGCGAAGCCGGGATTCCCATTGCATTGATGAAGGATCTCTTCGACGAGGCTCGTCTTCAAACCAGGGATCACTAGCATCATCGCCCTCATGCACAAGCAAGCGAGCGTTTGGTCTTGCCCTGTTGTTAACGTCGCATTTAGATATCGTACACCGTTGCAGCATTGAGGCGGCAGCTCACCGCCATTGCGTGCATAGCCAATGCAAGATTTGACGGTCAGAGCCATTTGCGGGCAGCTGACAATGGCTTCAGCGGAGGGCAGAAGCATGAGAGGAAATGTGAGCATTGTTGCAATCAATATAGCCTGAACCTTTGGGAGCAGGTTGAGCTTTGCCATGGATGAAGCTTGCATTGGATGATTTGGGTCAAAATCTTGGGGGGTAATTTATAGAGTGAATGGGGGAGTGGGCGTGTGTTAGTTTGCACGTGCTTTAGATTTGCAGGGTTTGGTGTCTAAAAATTATAGACATGCAATACGAGGTATAGGGTTTGGTCTGTGAAGAATTGAGAGATGGTGACGTAACAAAGTTTACACAAATTCGTGTAAGTGTTCTTGATTCTCTTAAATGCAAGTCTGGAGTTCAAAGCTAAGAAATGGATATGGTGACATGAAGTTACAGTTAACGACTGAAACAGTCCATGTTGTGAAATCAATACATAAAGAGAATTAATTAATAGAAACCATGTGCTAAGATATTTCACTGTTTACTTCTTCGTAAATTTTGGGATGCAAGGTCTCTCTCAATTTTGGAACCGCTTGGGTTACTTCTAGTAACCAGAGAGGTGAAAAATGACAGAAAGGTGAAAAACGAAAAATTGAGGGAGAAAAAGGAAAATACAAACACTTTGGTCTAATCTATTATGTAATCAATTCACTGCTGATTAAAATTCAGTTAGGTTACTCTATACACTTAGTCAGAAATAAAAAGTACAAAATTTACATCAAAAGAAAGTTCTAAAACAACTTGGTGAAAAGAATTTTTTTTAAAACAAAAAAACAAATGAATATGCATGCGCAGAGATTAGATTCCAAACATGAAAGGCGCTCTAAGACTCTTCTTGAATCATACCTAATTTCAAAAACAATGTTTTTCTAACCATATAAATTTTATCTACAAACAAGATAAGCTTGTAAACATGCAGTCAAGTAAAATATTTTAAAATAATGGATGGAGATACAAATAGGTAGCAATCTTCATTCCTTTAAACTAAAGGTGGTCTTTCCACCTTAACTCCTTGATAGTAATGCATTCATAGATTTATCCATCAATTTCCGATTGCATCCACCATCAAGCCAACAATTCTCTCACGTCTTGGGAGAGAACACACCTACATTAAATAAAACCAGCGTGCGTTCTGGTACCCATAATTTCTTGCATCTTTGGTTATTAGCATTTCGAATTCAAATATTGTTCTTAATCAAATGCAATTTATCATAGAAAAAATTGTAACCGTAATGTGTACAAGTGCATACTTTAGCATGAGTGTGAGCATGGGGTGCATGTGAAGTGTATGTATGAATGTGTGAAACTTGTTTCTTACGAAATATAGATTCCAATATGTTACGATCAAAAGCACATTTGCTCAAGTTTGAGCCCAAAACATCAATACTCTTTTTCAAATCACACATCTCATTTTTAATAAAAGAGAAAGAAGCAATATCAGCATGAGAAATGTGAGAATCAAAATCCTTTTTTCATTTTGTTAAAGGAAGTGAAAATCTTTTTTTTCTTTTAAAACATTTTCCTTTTCTTTTTCAACAAAAACAAATTTATTTTTCAAAGATTCTTTTTCTTTTGAAATCAAATCAATTTCATTTTTCAAAATATCATTTTAATCTAAATAAGATCAAGTTGAATTTTCAAAGAATATTTTCTTTTGAAGCTGAATCAACTTGATTTTTCAGATATTCATTTCTTTCAAAATAGTATTTAATTTTGAAGATATGAAAATTTCTCTTTCTTCAATCTCTTATTTTTCATTTTCGATAGATCATATTTTTGAAGTACTTTTTGAAAAGACATGGCAAAATTATTATACGATATAAATTCACTTTTATCAAAATCAGATTCCAAATTTATCTCAAGGGGATCATTCTCTTGGATCATGAAGCACATGCCAGAATTATCACTTTCTTTTCCCATGTCTCTCTTCTTGTCATTTAAAGTTTATTTACCAAGAGAGATCAATATCTTCAAAACTACAAAAGCGGAATCAAAATTAGTAACCTTAGAGAAGTAATCATCATTTAGGGTTAGCTCTTAGCTTTGGACACATCCTCTCGATCGCTTATGACACATCCAGTCATTTAGGGCTACCTCTTAGATAATCAAAATTAGTAACAACATAAGTAGATTTTACATTAGCCTCAAGAGATTTATCATTCAATCGTTTTAATTTTTTTAGTAGTTGCAAGATAAACATCCCTTCTAAGGGATTGAAGATATACACTCATCTTAATCTTTCAAGTTGGAAAGTTAAAATATGTTGGATCTATGAATCTGTGTAAACGATAAAATGATTAGCAAAAATAAGATCACCCTACGGTGGTTTAACCGATGATTGCTAAAATGAAAGAACAATCAAAGAGTTAAGAAATTACCGTGTAGTTTGTGGCTAACGGGTCGTGCCCACGAGGAGGAATGCGATGAAAGCTTTTCGGTGTTTCGTTTAATAACAAAGAATTGTGCTCGTTTTTTAATTGAAAAGAGAATGGAAAGAAGGAGATGATAAAAAGAGAAATTGCAACTTTAGAGAAGGCTTTGGAGAAGGTGATTTAAAAAGCTCGAAAATTGTTTAGTTGATTAAAATAAGGAAGAAAATCTGGGCTCACTATCTCACTACTCAACCGTTTATTCTTCTATTGAAATCTTAAGTGCCTCAACTTGATCATAGGCAAAACTTAAGGTTGACTTTAGAAAGTTTGAAGTAAAGCACATAAGATGGTTGGAAGAGTTCACTCTTTTATTTAAGAAATCGTTTTGAATCGAATGTTAAATCATCAAGCGCGAAGAAGCAAGTATGAAATAAAAATAGTTCAAAAAACGTTCTTAAAAGAAGTAGGAGTTTAAAGATCCAAACCCATCCTCTTGTGCCTTCAAGAACACTTTCAAGAAGAAAAGCTTTAAGTTAGGCATGCAAATGATTCATTGGGTCTTTTTCATGCAAATCAGAAAAGAAAAAGAATTGGAGAGAGGTACAATATTGAGCCCAGAAAATCGATATAGCTACTCATGAGAAACAAGAAACAATGCAAGTAATTAAAGTAAAACATACCGTAAAATGAGTAGAAGAAAATGGAGCTCGACTCTTACATTGATGTCACTTCAATTTTCAAGTTACAAGCACTCAATTCCTCTCTCTCAAAAGTATTTGTACTGAACTACAAATTGCAAAACAAAATACAGCTTTTATACTATCTAACAAAGAGCCTAAATCCTTAAAGAAATAACAAAAATTATAATCCTACTCTTTGCTCCTTTTTTCTCTGTTGAAACAGGTATTTATAGGGAAAAATCAGAGGGGGGAGATCCCGGGAAGATTGGGGGAGCAAATGCTCCCCAACCTCTTTAACAAAGCCGCGAAAACGCGGCTAGGGCCGCATTTCCGCGGCCCTGGTGTGGCCAGATGGCCACACCCAAGGCGTGGGTGCTCCTGGTTTGGTGATTCTCCTATATCTTCTTCTTTTTCTCGTTTCTGCTCCAAGATTTGACGAAACAGCCTTTGATTGTTGGCTTCAACCGTTTGATTTGGGAGGATTCTTTTCAACTGATTTTCAATCTCTCTGATATGCCAAGATTTTGCCCTGATTCCTTGATTTCGAATTTATTATGAATTAAATCAGAATTTGGTGGGCTTTTGGGCTTTTTTTCTTTTTCCTTTCTTGTAGCAATTGCGCCTACATTAAATAAAGAAGAAGAAGACTTATTAATAGGATTTATTAGCTAAAAAGTATGGTAAGGTGACAATGTACTTGCAAAATATGTGACTGATCACACCCCCACGCTTATCTTTTGCTCGCCCTCGAGCAAAACATCAGACTAATTCTAATCAATTATTAAATCACTTTCGCAGGTCACTCGATTGCACTAAGCATGTGCAATAAGCCGTTAAACCTCTAGGTTACCCCTAGAGGACGAGTTTTGTCTCGTGAGGGTTTTCAGTGGATTGCACCCACAAAATTCATAAAAAAATGTTAGTATTTTCGAAAAGCATTTTTAAAGGAGAAAATATTTGAAGTATATTTGTAAGGCTTTAAGTAATCTATAAGTTATAGGAATATAAAATTTTCATTCTGAAACTAAGTCTCTATTCAAAAACATGTCATCAATTAAAGTAAGGAGTCAAATTGTACTTCTCATCTAGTCAATTAATTTACCCTGAGTCGTATGTGTTGGCCCAAAGGCCTTCCACTCTAGTTTTGATGATGATTAACTCATGTAGTTATGTTTACTAATAATGGTGTGTTGTTTAAATTTCAGATCATTAAACAAGATATTAGTTGGTGATTAGCTTCAACAAGGAGTTTAGAAGCTTTTCATGATGATTCCAGGGCCAAAGCTTCAAGATCACACATTGCCTAGCCCATGGATGGAGTTTTGGAGCAAGTCTACTTGAAGATGAAGATCATCAAGAAGACTTAGGTATCCTACTTTAGATAGTATGTTTTAGATCCATTTGTAAAGCTTAGTATAGTTGATATGCTCAAGTGCACAACACACACGTTTTCATGTTTTGGATTTGGTTTTCATGAATAGTAGATCAAAACAAGTTTACTTATTTCTATGTATATTAGATGTATTCTAGATATACATACATGGTTTAACTTGCTAGACAAACTTATTTTGATATCCCTATTCATGTGTTGAAAAATCAAGTTTGATAAAAATACAAGTTTTGTTTTTGATAAAATTTGCAAGACTCGAAAATGAATTGATATGATTGATATATGTCTTGAAATTTTTATCACAAGTTTGTATTTCAATACAAAATGTTAAAACAAGTTTTATGGGATTTTCAGAAAAGATAAAAGATTTTTATAAAATAATTTTCCCAGTTTTTCTGACCCAGTTTCTGTTCCAGGCTTCTATTAGTCGACTAAGTCAACTGACCTAGTCGACTAGGCAGAGGTCGGTCGACCGGGTCGGTCGACCGACGTGCACAAATCTGTGCACATTTGGAGCCTTTGGGACGGTCGACCGGGACAGTCGACCGGTCTGAGAGCAGAGCTCTCTGTTTGTTTCGGTCGACCGGGCTAGTCGACCGCAGTTGCCCAACGGTCATATTTCTGACCGTTGGCGGTCGACCGGGCCGGTCGACCGTTGCCTGTCAGAGCTGCCAGCTCAGCTCTAACGGCTAGTTCTGTTTGGGGGCTATAAATACCCCATCTCTTGGGCTGTTTTAAAAAGGTTTTTAAGAAGAAAAATTTGTTGTTTCTCTAGTGTTTAAACAAGTTTTCAAAATAGTTTTTGTGCTAAAAAGAATTCATCTTATTTGTTTTTAGGTTTTGGAAAAATCAAAGAAAAGAATATTTTGGGAGATTTGTCTTGATTTTCATTCTATATCTTTTGCAAGAATTTTCCCAAGTGTTTTTCTTTGTTGCTTGTTTTCCAAACACCTAGTTTCCACACTTGAGCTATCTTCTATCCTAATCTATTAGGATCATTTGTATTGTGGAAAAAGAGAGAAAAAGAGAAGTGTTTGAGGTTAAGCCTCTTAGTTGTAAACCCTCCTTGCTTTTGTTGTATCCCTCTTTGGTAGAGGTTAATCGGAGTGGTATTGTGGGTGGATCCCTCTTCGGTAGAGGTGATTGTGTTTGTATTGGCTACAGGCCTTATCCCTCTTCGGTAGAGGTGGATTGTGGTTGTATAGCCTCGGTGTCTTTGTAAGGATTGAGAGAGGAGTTCGATACTCCTATAGTGGATTGGAAATCCTACACGGTGGTGTAGGCGGGGATGTAGAGGTAGGGGCTCGAACCTCGAAACATATCCGTGTGTTTGCATTTGATCCAATATCTCTCAACTCTCTCTCTTTACATTTGTGCAAAGCATCATTCATTCATATTGTCATATCATTCATTGCTTGTATTGCCTTGCATATTTCATATTGTTATATCTTGTATTTGCTTGGCTTGCTTGTGTGTGTGCCTAACTTATACTTAACCAACAAGAGCTTCACATAGCACCCAACCCATTCAAGGGGAATCAAGAGGAGTTAGTCCAGAGCCCTTCACGGGGAATTCGGCTACACTTGTTGAGTTGTATTAAGTTTGTGCAAGATTTGCATTAGCTTCCGCATTTAGCGCACTTAGTTTTGCATTTAGTTTTAGATTAGCATTAACACCTATTCACCCCCCTCTAGGTGTTCCTTTCAATTGGTATCAGAGCCAAGTGCTCTGATTTTGGGTCTAACAACCTAGAGTTAAAGATCCTCATTTTAGGCTAATCTTGTTTGCATTTGCTTGCTTGCACACATTTAGTTTACCATGGCCTTCATGACCCCACCTATGTTTGACCCTTCCAACATTCATGTTTGGAAGATTAGGATGACCGTTTATTTACAAACCCTAGGTCATAAAGTTTATCTTGCCATTACCAAGGAATCCTTCCTTAGTGATAGCAATCATATAGGGGCCAATGCACAAGCCCTAGAGGCCATTAGAAGCACATTACCTAAAGATTATCTTATGTGTGTTTCTAACTTTGATTCCGCTTTTGTAGTGTGGAACAAATTGACAACAACCACCACCTCCGAGCTTCTATTGCCAAATCAACCGGAAGAATCTAGTGGAGAATCCGATTCACAATGCTTCATGGTCCAAGGGAATGACTCCCTTGAGGTACATTCGGAACCCCACTTAGATAATGATGATTGTGCTAGTTCTTCAAATGATTATGTTGATCCCCATGCCTTAAATGAAGAACTTTCTATTGTTTGTGAAAAATTAATAGAAAAATATAATTTGTTGAAAAAGAAAAGTCTAGAAATTGAAAAAGAAAATAAGAGTTTACATTCTAGACTTTATGTTGTTTTGCAAGAGAAAGAGGAGTTGCTAATGAGAGGGATTCATTAAAATCTCAACTTGATCTTGCACTTAAAGAAAATATCTTTTTGAAAAATAAAAATGATTGCCATGCTATTTTGAAGAAAAATGAAAATTTGTCTTCAAAAGTTGATTTTGTTTTAAAAGAAAATGATTCTTTGAAAATTAAGATTGCTTCAATTTCTAAAGATTTAGAAATGTGTTTAAAAAAAATGTTGTTTTGAAAAATAAGATTGATGAACATGTTTGCCATGCTAGGGTAGTTTCACCTAGATCACCCCTTGCATGCTCCACTTCTTCTATGATTAAAAATAATATAAACATGTTGAAGAAGAAAATAGATTGTTTGGGCTCCACTATGAGCCAATGTGCTAAGAACCATACACACTTGGAATCCTTGGTTCGAAAGAAACAAGTTCCATCTTTTATGCATGCACACCCTCCACGGCATACACATGCTCCTCACGGACACACCCATCACAAGTATGCTCATGTGTACACTTGTACACATTGTGGACGTAAGGGCCACCTTGCTAAATTTTGTTATGATAGATTACATACTCCTAATTTAGCAAAGAATTTTGTTTGGGTTAGAGAAGGGACTAACCCCCATGGACCCAACAAGATGTGGGTACCAAAGACCACCCCTCCTATTATTTTTGATGTAGGTGAGGGCTCTCACATGACGTGAGAGTGATGACACCTTGGAGTGGATGCGTTCCGGACTTAAAGGAAATCAATTGGATGCATCACTTTCAAGGGAAGATTTGGTGGAGATGACCACCATGTTTTGGAGACAAGGAGAGTTGCCTTCTAGGTTTTGGTAACAATTCTTAACTCCTTATTATTGTTTACATGCTTTCATATTGATGTTTTATAGCATGTTTTCATTGTCTATGGATTAGTGTGTAAATATCACATTTATTAGATCCTTAACATACATGTATAGTATTTGAGACACACATGCTTGCATGAACCCATACTTAGTGTTCTCACTTTTGTTTAAGTTATAATGTACATCATGAATCTAATACATGTGAATTTACATAGTAATCATGTCTTAGTTTTATCATGATGATTTTTATCTTGTTTTTGATGCTTCTTGTTAAGATTACTTGTTTAGATGTTAGTTTTCATTAAGACTAGGATTTATACTTATACATATAGTGGGCCACAAATAAATCTATATATGTTTGGGCTTGATTGCTTATTTGAACCCATTAGATGTGCTAGTATAATCTAGTTTTGATGATTCATACATTTTAAACTTGTATTCCTATTTTTGAATTTGTTTTATGATTATAAGTTTTCAATTCATGTATATGTGTATTTTGCCAAACTTTAAGATATACATGTATACCCCTTGAGTCATTTGCCTTTCATGAAAATCTATATATGGACTCAATTGTGTTTAGGGATATGTATGTATACTTATTGTGTTGACAATTCATACATATACCTTGAAATGAAATTTGTTTTGATGAAGATTTAGATTTTCTTGATTTGTGTTTAATTGTTTAACTTCATGTATATGTCTATCTTGTCCAAACTATTAGATATACATGTTTATCCTTTTTGAGCCACGTGCCTTCATGCATATACACTTTGTGGACTCGTTGTGTTTTGGATATGTATGTATACTTTAGTTTGTGTTAGACATACATATGCCATGAAGGTTAAATAAGTTTTGATGATTTTCGTGTTTTCAATGTTTAAGGAATAATTGAGCTTAATGAAAAATTTTCATGATTATGATATTCACACTTTATTTGTACACTCATTTTATTGTTTGCTCATGTTTATTTTCATGAGTCATATTTATGCTTAATTGAATTAGAGTGTTGATTATCATGTGGATTTCATGTTTTATGAAAATTATTTTTAGTTTATTCCTTACTTGAAGGATTTCGCACTAGTTAACAAGTTTTTCATTTTGACTAATTCGTATCTTCACTATGGTAGAGATTTTCAAACATACTACATTTTCAAATCTATTTTTTGAAAACTCCTACCTTCTAAGGGCGGATGGAAGGGAGATCATGGTCATGTATGCTTTAAAATGAAAATCATTTAAAACTTGAACCTTGATTGGGTGGTAGATTATATGAGTTATACCATGCTTTTATTGTTATGTCAATTGGTATCATTGAACTCTTTCAATTGGTATCATTTGATCTTTGTGTATACTCATATGTTTATTGTGTATGTATATTTTCAATTGGTATCATCTATTAGTGATTGGTACTCATTCTATTTCATACACATATACTTATTTTATTTGTGCTTAAGATATAAATTTTTCACAAAATCTTGTTTATGCTAGTGCTTGAGCTTCAATTTTATTTCAATTGATTACTTTTAAATTGGTATCAAGCCCATGCATCTTTTTAGTTGGTATTTCATAAAGGGGGAGAAAATTTAATTTTGTCTTTCAATTGGTGATTCTTCAATTGGTATTTGTTTCCACTCCCTTACTTTATGATTGAAAATTTCATATTGGTATCATATATTTAATATGAAAATTATTTACAATTGGTATCAAAATTTTGTTTAGACATTCAAAATTTATTATGTTTAATTTCAATTGATATCATGATGTTTCATGTGTTTTTGCTTAAAATTGGTATCTAAAAATTTTTTTGAAAAATAATAAAGTTTTAATTTGTATTGACTATATGCATATAGATTCATGTTGAGTGTATTGTGTATTGAAGAGCTTAACATCTCTTCTTTATGTGGTACACTGTGTAGGGAGAGCTTCACATCTCCTCTTATGCATTACATAATGTGTGTTATGTGAATTAGGGCTTAACATCCCTCCTTCATGTAATGCATATGTGTAGGGAAGCTAACTTAGCGTCTTCCTCTTCATGAATGTATATAGCATATAACATCTATTGATCTTTGTTTATTTTCAATTGATATCAAGTTGCTTCATTGACATATTATCTATTGATATCATGTTGTTTATAGTCACCCCTTCTTGATCTTTTTGTTTGACAAAAGGGGGAGAAAAACTTGTTTGATTTGATTTTACTTTGTTTACCCCTTTGTTGATGATTGACAAAAAGGGGGAGAATTATTTGAGAGTTTAACATGCATATATAAACCACAAAATCCTTCTATGCATGATTGGTACATGTTTTTATATATGCATACTTATGTTTTTGCATATATTAAGTTTTATTGGTAAGTTTTAAGTTTTATTGGTATCTAGAGCATCTAGTGTTTTGTTAATGTTTTATTAATTTAATTGGTATCTAGAGCTTCTAGAATATGTTTTATGCATGTTGATGCATACATGTTTATATGCATACTTGTGTTTAGTTGTCTTATACTTAACAAATAAACAATAGATATGCATATATGTTTTGTTTTTCAAATGTATGGAGATAAGAACTTGATGACTTTTATGATTATTTGACATATTGTATTTGTATACATGTCATACATTTGCATACATATTTTTGAGCTTCATTGTCATATATTTTATTTGCTTATGCATGAGTTAAGGGGGAGCTTCTTTGAAGCTTAACTTTAATCCATGCATATATAACTCCATGAGTTTTGTCATCATCAAAAAGGGGGAGATTGTTGGCCCAAAGGCCTTCCACTCTAGTTTTGATGATGATAACTCATGTAGTTATGTTACTAATAATCTTGTGTTGTTTAAGTTTCAGATCATTAACCAAGATATTAGTTGGTGATTAGCTTCAACAAGAAGTTTAGAAGCTTTTCATGATGATTCCAGGGCCAAAGCTTCAAGATCACACATTGCCTAGCCCATGGATGGAGTTTTGGAGCAAGTCTACTTGAAGATGAAGATCATCAAGAAGACTTAGGTATCCTAGTTTAGATAGTATGTTTTAGATCCATTTGTAAAGCTTAGTATAGTTGATATGCTCAAGTGCACAACACACACGTTTTCATGTTTTGGATTTGGTTTTCATGAATAGTAGATCAAAACAAGTTTACTTTATTTCTATGTATATTAGATGTATTCTAGATATACATACATGGTTTAACTTGCTAGACAAACTTAGTTTGATATCCCTATTCATGTGTTGAAAAATCAAGTTTGATAAAGATACAAGTTTTGTTTTTGATAAAATTTGCAAGACTCGAAAATGAATTGATATGATTGATATATGTCTTGAAATTTTTATCACAAGTTTGTATTTCAATACAAAATGTTAAAACAAGTTTTATGGGATTTTCAGAAAAGATAAAAGATTTTTATAAAATAATTTCCCAGTTTTTCTGACCCAGTTTCTGTTCCAGGCTTCTATTAGTCGACTAAGTCAACTGACCTGGTCGACTAGGCAGAGGCGGTCGACCGGGTCGGTCGACTGACGTGCACAAATCTGTGCACGTTTGGAGCCTTTGGGACGGTCGACCGGGACGGTCGACCGGTCTGAGAGCAGAGCTCTCTGTTTGTTTCGGTCGACCAGGCCAGTCGACCGCAGTTGCCCAACGGTCATATTTCTGACCGTTGGCGGTCGACCGGGCCGGTCGACCGTTGCCTGTCAGAGCTGCCAGCTCAGCTCTAACGGCTAGTTCTGTTTGGGGGCTATAAATACCCCATCTCTTGGGCTGTTTTAAAAGGTTTTTAAGAAGAAAAATTTCGGTGTTTCTCTAGTGTTTAAACAAGTTTTCAAAATAGTTTTTGTGCTAAAAAGAATTCATCTTATTTGTTTTTAGGTTTTTAGAAAAATCAAAGAAAAGAATATTTTGGGAGATTTGTCTTGGTTTCATTCTATATCTTTTGCAAGAATTTTCCCAAGTGTTTTTCTTTGTTGCTTGTTTTCCAAACACCTAGTTTCCACACTTGAGCTATCTTCTATCCTAATCTATTAGGATCATTTGTATTGTGGAAAAAGAGAGAAAAAAGAGAAGTGTTTGAGGTTAAGCCTCTTAGTTGTAAACCCTCCTTGCTTTGTTGTATCCCTCTTTGGTAGAGGTTGATCGGAGTGGTATTGTGGGTGGATCCCTCTTCGGTAGAGGTGATTGTGTTTGTATTGGCTACGGGCCTTATCCCTCTTCGGTAGAGGTAGATTGTGGTTGTATAGCCTCGGTGGCTTTGTAAGGATTGAGAGAGGAGTTCGGTACTCCTATAGTGGATTGGAAATCCTATACGGTGGTGTAGGCGGGGATGTAGAGTTAGGGGCTCGAACCTCAAAACATATCCGTGTGTTTGCATTTGATCCAATATCTCTCAACTCTCTCTCTCTTTACATTTGTGCAAAGCATCATTCATTCATATTGTCATATCATTCATTGCTTGTATTGCCTTGCATATTTCATATTGTTATATCTTGTATTTGCTTGGCTTGCTTGTGTGTGCCTAACTTATACTTAACCAACAAGAGCTTCACATAGCACCTCAACCCATTCAAGGGGAATCAAGAGGAGTTAGTCCAGAGCCCTTCACGGGGAACTCGGCTACACTTGTTGAGTTGTATTAAGTTTGTGCAAGATTTGCATTAGCTTCCGCATTTAGCGCACTTAGTTTTGCATTTAGTTTTAGATTAGCACTAACACCTATTCACCCCCCCTCTAGGTGTTCCTTTCAGTATGCACCATCGTGACTGTAAAGTTGACTAAGGGTTCTTTAACATTAACTCCTATGCTTTATTTATATTTATTTTGGTGAAATTTATTCCTCAATTTCATTAGGCTTTCTAATCTGCCCATGTAACGAGCCTTCAGTCGGTGACACCCAAACCAGACAGTTTTAGGGCACCAGGTGAGAAAACACCCCTAAGGACTTAAATACTCGAGCAGACATGGCCACGAAACTAAGATTTTTATTTATAAAACGTACATCTTTTAGGCGTGAATACTTATGCTTCATGAGGCACAAATACCCAACTTAATTAGGGGATATATATATATTTTTCTTTAAACTTATCTAATTATCTTTTGCATAAATACTAAAGCTTGCTTATGCCAAAGCACCTAGCTAATCGATAATTAGATTTGTCTATTATTATTATTTTTTTTTACATATATTTTTTTATAAGGCATAAGAGTCTTGTTTTTAAATCCTAAGTGTGTAAGTGTATATTGTGCATATTTCATCAAGGTAAATATCAAGACTAAATTACTTTCACAAATTTTCTTCCTAACCTTAAAAATCAAACAAGTTATCTGACTTTGACCAAGTATAAGAAATCCTAATTATGATTTTCCTATTCCTTAAAATTGACTTAATTTCTTACAAAAAATATATCAAAATATTGTTCTAACCTTGCAAAAAGTTTTTTTATTTTTTTATTTTTTGTTTTGTTGTTATATTAGTCATGTTAACCCTCCCCCACACTTATCTCATGCATTGTCCCCAATGTATGAAAGAAATGTAGAGATGCATGAAATAAAATGGAAAAGAGGGAAGTTACCGATACACGGGGTCAAAAAGACCCATAGCCGTTTCATTTACCGGCACCGATTCCAAGAAAGGTTTAAGGCGTTGATCATTTATCTTAAAGTCATTTCATTCTTGGGGTCACTGATCTCAACTGCACCGTGTGGAAACACGGTTTTTACAACGAATGGCCGAGTCCATCTTGATTTTAATTTTCTTAGAAAAAAGATGAAGCTTAGAATTATAGAGTAAGACTTTTTGTCCAGGACAAAGGTTTTTCTTATGATGTGTTTATCATGAAAAATCTTAACTCTATCTTTAGTGATCCTAGCATTTTTATAGGTCTCATTTCTTAACTCCTCTAATTCGGAAATTTTTAACTTCCGAAGGTCACCGGCCTTAGTCAAGTCGAAATTCAACTGCTTGATTGCCCATAAGGCCCGGTGCTCTAACTCAACACGGGCAGGTGACAAGCTTTGCCATAAACTAACCTATAAGGAGACATTCCTAGAATCGTCTTGAAAGCGGTCCTGTAGGCCCATAGAGCATCTACAAGTTTGATGGACCAATCTTTCCGGTTTGGTTTGCGGTTTTCTCCAAGATAAGCTTGACTTGTCTATTGGAAACCTCAACTTGCCCACTGGTTTGAGGATGATAAGGTGTGGACAACTTGTGAGTTATGGCATACTTTCGCATAAGAGCTTCAAAAGATCTATTGCAAAAGTGAGTGCCATTATCACTGATGATAGCACGAGGGTTCGAAGCATGAAAAAATGTTCTCTTTCAAAAATTTTATGACAACTTTGTTATCATTAGTTTTACAAGGAATGGCTTCTACCCACTTGGACACATAATCCACAGCAACCAATATGTATTTGTTTCCAAATGAATTAGGAAATGGACCCATAAAGTTGATGCCCCAAACATCAAAGAGCTCTATTCCTAGAATTGGGTTGAGGGGCATCATATTCGTTTTGAGATTCTTCCTACCATTTGGCATCTATGGTACGTCTTGCAAAATTCATACGCATCCTTGAACAAAGTGGGCCAATAGAACCCGCTTTGTAGCACTTTTTCAGCAATCTTGCGGGGACCAAAGTGTCCACCGGATGCAAGTTCATGACAGAAGGATAGAACACTCTTAACCTCCTCATCGGGAATGCATCTCCTAATAATTTGGTCAGAACAGTACTTAAAAAGATACGGTTCCTCCAAAAGAAATACCAGACTTGGGATAAGAACTGGTATAAATCGTTTTTGGACCAATGAGACGGAGTTTGGTTTGTGACTAAGTAATTCACTATATCAGCAAACCAAGGTTCCCTAGAGATAGCTAAGAGATTTTCATCAGGAAAATCTCATTTTATGGGTAATTCATTGCATGGAGAATTAGGGATTCGTGAGAGTTGGTCAGCAACGATATTTTCTACGCCTTTTTTATCTCGAATCTCAAGATCGAATTCTTGAATAAGGAGAATCTAACGAAGAGTCGGGCTTGGCATCCTTCTCATCATGAGGTACTTAAGTGCAGAATGATCGGTGAAAGTGGTGGTTTTGGACCCTAGTAGGTAGGGACGAAAATTCTCTAAGGCAAAACACTACTGCCAAGAATTCCTTCTCAGTTGTAGTGCAGTTCAATTGAGCATCGTTGAGAGTCCTACTAGAGTAGTAAATCACATGCTGCTTGTTATTAATGCGTTGTCCTAGAACAGCGCCTATGGCAAAATCGAAAGCATCACACATGATTTCGAACGGCTTAGACTAATCCAGAGCAATATGATTGGTGCAGAAATAAGCTCTCTTAAGCTTCTCCCAAGAATTCATGCATTCAGTATCGAAAGTGAAGGACACCTCCTTAGCTAACAGATTAGTCAAGGGCCTAGCAATTTTACTAAATCCTTGATAAATCTTCGGTAGAAACCAGCGTCCTAAGAAGGATCTAATGTCCTTAACACATTTAGTCATGGGAAGCTTAGCAATAACCTCAATTTAGCTCTGTCCACTTCAATTCTTTCTTGAAAATTTCATGACCCAAGACAATTCCATTTTTACCATGAAGTGGCATTTCTCCCAATTCAATGTCAAATTTTTCTCAGCACAACGTTGGAGGACAAGTTCTAAATGGTGGAGACATTGAGTGAATGAATCACCGAAGATGGAGAAATCATCCATAAAGATCTCTAAGAATCGTTCTACCATATCAGAGAAAAGACTCAACATGCAACGTTGAAACATTGCTGGGGCATTGCATAAGCGAAAAGCATTTGACGATAAGCAAATGTCCCAAATGGACATGTGAACGTAGTCTTTTCTTGGTCCTCAGGAGCAATAGTGATCTGATTATACACCGAGTAACCGTCCAAGAAACAGTAATACTCGTGACCCGCCAAACGTTCAAGCATTTGATCAATGAAGGGAAAGTGAAAAATGGTCCTTACGAGTTGCAGCATTAAGCTTCCTATAGTCGATGCAAACTCGGATCTTCGTGGGAAGTCGAGTTTGGACCAACTCTTTGTTCTCGTTTTCCACTACGGTGAAACTAGATTTCTTTGGAAACGCGTAGACAGGACTGACCCATTGGCTATCAGAAATGGGATAGATTATCCCATTGTCTAAGAGTTTGACAATTTTAGCATGAATAGCTTCTTGCATTATAGTGTTTAACCTACGCTGTGGGTCTCTTTTAGGTGTGGTGTCTTCATTGAGATGAATGCGATGTTGAACGATGGTCGGACTTAATCCCTTGATATCGGTCATAGTCCAACCAATGACTTCCCTATGTTTTCTTAGAATTGCTTTAAGATCTTCTTCTCCCCGTCATTTAAATGGGAGCAATGATGACAGGAAAGGTCTCTTGTTCGCCTAGATAGACATACTTGAGATGCGCAGGTAAAGGCTTTCAATTCTAAGGAAGAGGAAGGCTCACTGGAAGGACTAGTCAAATTTGTTGGCTCCATTATTGGTGAAATAGGGTTCGAGGCCCAATTCACATCAGAATCTACAACCTGATCAAGATTTAAAGTCGTCAGACTCTAACCGAAGTCACACTCAGTTTCTAGTTCCATCTTTCCTATGTTCACTTGTTAAGTTCTCAATAGGTTGACTTCAAATGTTGGTCCTCAAGATCGCGGGGTGTTTTCCTTGATTGAAGACATTGACTTCTCTAGTCATGTCCCAAAGATTAACCTCATGGACCCATTTCTACAATTGATGATGGCATTGGCATTTGCAAGGAATGGTCGCCTATGATTAGAGTTGGACACAGGTTGTGTCTCCAGAACTATGAAATCGACAGGGTAAATAACAGGAGTTTGAGCCCTATGATTAGAGTTGGACACAGGTTGTGTCTCCAGAACTATGAAATCGACAGGGTAAATAAACTCCCCTACCCGGATTAGGACATCATTAATCTCCCCTTTGGAACTTTTACTGAACGGTCAGCCAGTTGGATAGTGACTCGAGTTGAACTAAGATCGCCCACCCAAGTTGTTGAAAACTGAGAATGGAAGCAAGTTGATACTTGCCCCCAAGTCAAGAAGTGCACAACTAATCTCGGCCTGTCCTATTGTGCAGGCAATGGTGGGACTACCTGGATCTTTGTACTTGACAGGGATCAGACCTGATAGTAGCTTACTAACGTTAGTGGCTAAGAAGACCTTTTTTGGACATTAGTCTTTCTCTTCTTGGTGCACATGTCCTTAAGAAACTTAGCATAGGAAGGGACTTATTGGATGGCATCAAGACGTGGCACAATTATCTTCACTGATTAAATATCTCAATTATCTTGTCATGTGTGGATTTTGCTTGTTGTTTTTCAGCCTATTAGGAAATGGTACTATAGGCTGGTGCACCTGACTGGTTGACTTATCTTTTCAGATTCGTCAGAATTGGAAGGATTTGGATTAGATGAGGTGGATGCTTGATTGTGGTTGTGCTGAATGGGATGGGTGGGCGTTGACACTTGATTATCAACTCTCTTTCTGACCTCAATGTATGAACAGTATTACATTGATTTAATGAATGATCCTCAGTCAAATGAGATTGTTGAGAATTCCTAGGATTGGTTATAGGCTGATTTGGCAGGGTACCCTTCTGTCTCTCATTCTGTGGAGTGGCTAGTTGGCTCATTTGAACCCTAACCTCTGTATAGTTTGCATGAGAGAATCTTGAGTTTTCATGTATCTATCCATGTTTCTTTCAAAGTCAGTCATTCTCCTTTCTAGTTGAGGATTCTGGAAGGAGGACTGTAGAGCTTGGTGGGAAAGTTTTGTTGATAGTTTGAAAAGTTAGGTGGATGGTTGGGAGAATTATTATGGAAATTGGAGAAGTTGGTTGATGATTGAAAGAATTATTGGCATGATGGAAGTGTCTAGCATGATTTGATCGTGAATGGTCATTGTTATTTTGGCTCCATGAGAAATTAGGGTGATTTCTCCAACCAGGATTGTACGTTGGTGCATAAGGATTATTGTTCGGCCTTGAAAAGGCCGCATTCATTGGTTCATGGTATTGTTACGAGCCTGAAAACACCGGGCACTCCTCGAACA
>JAVJIF010026449.1:0-50535 GCA_038442645.1 Agave tequilana
AGTACCGTCGTGGGCCTCTTTCAATACCTCCTGGGCCTCTTTTGGTGAGAGGCACCGGAGTAAGATCCCGTCATGCGACCGACGATACAATGTCGTGTAATCGCATTATAGTAAAAACTTAGGGGCTTTCCTTCGAATGGCAGCCGCCTCTTTGGTGTCCTCAGGCAGGATGCAGTACAAGACATAGTCGATGTAGGGGAATCGCCAGTCTTTAAGCTCTGGACGGCCAACAATTCCAGCACTTCTTTGTCTCGACAATCTCCCTTTGACTCCTGATAGTCCTCGAGAGTATTTTTCGGGCAATGCAAGTCGTGGCTGTAGACGAATATTTTCTCCATTGCTCCAGCTGGAAGAGCTAGGGAGGCTGCAAGGGATGCGAGTGCATCGGCGTGCGCATTTTGCCTGCGCGGTACATGGTCGATGTAGAAGTTAGCAAACCCCTCGGCCATGCGGATAGTTGCGTTGTAATAGGGTACTAAGTCTTCATGTCTGACTTCGTACTCCCGCGAATTTGGCTGACGATGAGTTTAGAGTCACCGTATGCCTCGAGATTTTTAACGCAATCTCATTGGCGAGTTGCATCCCGATCAATAGAGCATTGTACTTCGCCACATTGTTAGAACAAGGCTCCATTAGCGAGACAGCTCGGGGGATCACATAATTTTGTCGGGAGACAAGTACTACTCCTACCCCCGCCACTACGTGTCCCTTGGGGCTTGTCCTTGATGCACCGTCGAAGAAAAGTTGCCACACTTGACTTTCGAACGATGTCTGAGTCAGGTAGACTTCGGCCACTTCGTCTGGGAGATCCTCGTAGACTTTGGCTGCCCTCGGATCTGGGTGTTCAGCTAGGAAGTCTGCCACCGCTTGTCCCTTAATGGTTTTCTGCGGCAGAAAAGTGTATATCATACTGGGATAGCAACATGCCCATTTTGCCAGCCGGCCATTTAGTGAAGAAGGCTTTGTCATAAGTAACCTCAGGGGGTTGACTTTTGATATGACATTTATAGTCTGGCCTACCAGATAGTGTCGCATTTTCTGAATGGCGAACACTAGTGCCAAACATTCCTTCTCGATCGGGTTTGTACCGATGTTCGGCTCGATCATTGTTCTACTCAGATAGTAGATTGCCTGTTCTCGTCCTTCTTCATCATTCTGAGCTAGTAGAGCTCCCAAAGAATGGTCCATTGCCCGGACGTACACCAGGAAAGGTTTTCTGGACACCAGGGCTGCAAGGACTGGGTTGGGTGAGGTATTGTTTGATTTCCTCAAACGCTTGTTGGCAAGCATCGTCCCAAATGAACGAGACACCCTTCTTCATCAACTTAGCGAAGGGCTGGCATCTTCCGGAGAGGTTTGAGATGAACCTGCGGATGTACGCTAATCGACCCTGTAAACCCCTGAGCTCCTTGAGGTTTCTCGGGGGTTGCATCTCTTGGATAGCGCGGACTTTCTCCGGATCCAAATGGATTCCTGTGGAAGTCACAACAAATCCTAGGAATTTGCCACTGGCTACCCCCAGGAAGGACTTGGTGGGGTTCATCTTCAATTGATGAGCCCACATGATGTCAAAGACCACCTTCAGATCAGCTATGTGATCTCCTTTAATGTGACTTTTCACCGCAATGTCATCGACATAACATTCCACCGTTTTGCGCATTTGCTGATGGAAAATGGCATTCATGGCCCTTTGGTAGGTTGCCCCCGCATTCTTCAGTCCAAAAGGCATGACAGTATAGCAATATACCCCTAGAGGAGTCCTGAAGGAGGTATGCTTTTCATCATCAGGATACATTTTGATTTGATTGTATCCTGAAAATCCGTCCATGAAGGACATTCGTTCGAATCCACAAGTATTGTCAATCATAACATCTGTGATTGGCAATGGGAATTCGTCTTGGGGGCAGGCCTCGTTTAGATCGCGGAAGTCGATGCAGATCCTGATCTTCCCGTTCTTCTTGGCGACGGGGACGATGTTGGCTACCCAGTCGGGATGTTCTTCCCGGATGAAGCCAGAATCGATGAGCTTTCTAACTTCTGATTGAATCGCCTCTATTATTTCGGGACGGAACCGTCGCTGCTGTTGTTTGACAGGTTTACGTCCGGATTGATGTTGAGGCGGTGCATGGCCACTTGAGGATCAAGTCCTGGCATATCCTCATAATTCCAGGCGAAGACGTCTATATACTCTTGTACAAGAGATATTAGATCCTTCTTCTCCAAAGGTGATAGGCCATCACTTATGAAGATGGGCTTAGGGTTAGCCTCATTTTCTAAGTTGATCTGAACGACCTTGTCTTCTGTGGGGGCTCACGCTGTTCAAAGCGAGTGTCCCAAAGAGCATTCAAATGTTTGATCCAAGGATCTGCATCTGCGAGGATCATTTCTTCATCTTCATCCTCCAGGTGGCTTGTTGAAACCATGTTCACTGAAAGTTCCTTGAAGATGTTGCCGACACTGACATCTGACTCCCAAGATGATGTGTCTGAAGAGTGATCGTTGCTCGACGATTCTTGAGAATTGGAGGCTGATGGGATCGGAGTTGATACATAGCCCAACCCCGGCGCGTCCGATGATAATAATCGGGGGCCTTCCCTTTCGGCACAAAGGATCGAAGTAGCGTTCTCCTTCCTCTGCCGAAGTTCAACCCGGGTCTGTTGGTTAGATCATACCCCATGCACTTCATCATTTTGAGCGCTTTTGGTTCATAATGACTGAGCTGAGGGGATCCCTCCTCACTTTTCGATTCTTCACGGGGCGTTGGTTCAGTCGTCATTCGCCCAAAAAGGATTGGTTTTTGGCCTTTTCGTCTTGTTGGAACCATGAATATAGATTCCTGCGCATCACCATTATCCTGGTATGTCCCGAAAGATGATTTTACTGGTACATGCAATGATGTCAAAGCATCCATTGCCGACCAGATGTCATCGTCTACGTCGGTACTAGTATCCGACGGTATTGAATCGGATGCACACGCAGAAAATTACTCAAAGTCTAAATCTCATTAATATACCAACCGCCTGCATCGTCGGTGGTATTATCAACATCGAGCTTATTAGTGCTCTTTACAAGTGGTTCCAACTTCCACAGGCACTCTTCTTACTCGGGCTCAGTGTCAGCCTCATTACCAGAGTCTGGCACTTCAGTTGCGGGGTTTCATCCACCGGATCCTGATATAGGAGGGAGTCTGTGAAATAATTTTCGACCCCCTTAAATGGATACCTTTCGGCAACCAACGTTTGCACCTTCCCACTCGCGTCAATGTATTTCATGACTTGGTGAAGAGTGGAGGGAACGATGGAGTTGTGGTGGATCCATGGTCGTCCCAGCAGCAGATTGTAGGAAGTGTCGGCATCGATGACGTAGCACGTCACCTCCGACTTAAGGCTCCCAATCTGGCACTTGAGCTTGATCTTCCCCATCGGACGGGTGCCGTTGGCATTGAACCCGTAGATGGTCGTCTGTGTAGGGCTCAGACGGTGGGTAGGGATGCCGAGGTGTTGCATGACTCGGCGGGGCATGATGCTCAATGCGGACCCTGGATCTACCTGAATGCGGTTCACCTCAGATGATCCGATATAACCTGTGAAGTACAGGGGTCGATCATGCTTCCCTTTAACCTGCATATCATCTGCCGTGAAGGTAATGCAGGGAGCATTCTGGGAGGTGTGGAGACAATTCTCTACATCTTCCTTCTTTGGCACCTGGGTCATAAAGACCTCAGCATTTGCCAGAGCTTCTTGTAGAGCCTCCTTGGTCGACTTTGATAGTCTTAGAAGCTCATACAGGGTGATCCGCGCCGGGATGTTGGCCAATTGAGCCAAGACATCAAAGCGGTAAGGCGTTGTGGATCCTTCCGCTATACCCTTTGAAGAGCTCGAGAGAATCGAGTCTCTTTTTGTTTCTCCACTGGTGGCTTCGTGGAGGGCCTAGTTGGCTCCGCAGCCAGTTGTGGAGGGTTGCCGCCACTTCGCCGTACTGCTTCAAGTAGGGCTGTCCTGAACGAGTCCCCGTCATTGGTTGGTTGGGCTCTGCGGCCAAGACTATTGTTTCCTCTTCTGAATCAGTCAGTGAGGGAACATCATCCTCTGCTTTTCGGGAGGAAGCACATACCACATGGCAGGACGAAGCTTTTGCCTTGCCTTTGGACTTCCTGTTGGTTACAGTAGTCCATTGCTGGCTGTCCACTAGGTCAGGGTGGACCCACATGATTTCCCCTTGAGGCGTAGGGACGGGTACCAAGCCCTTCTCCTGCTGCTGGTGAGGGTCTGTGTTGACCACTCTTAGTTCTCCTCTTGGGATTGGAGTTACCCCCGCAGGTGCTGGAGGTTGTTTTCCAAACTGGAGAACCGACGTCACGTTGGCTGTCACCTCCTTCTGTTCTGGTCGGAGTTTCAACACCTCCGCGTCAATCAGAGCCTGAAGGATGTCCTTGAAGATGTAACAGCTTCTGGTAGGGTGTCCCAACATCCTGTGGTACAAGCAGTAGTTGGGGTTGTCGGTCTTGCCGACTTCCTGAGGGCGCCTGGCCTCAGGGAGCTTCAGTCGGTTGCTCTTGTTGAGTAGCTTGAAGAGCGAATCGTCATGTTCCTCCTTGAAGGAATACTGCTTGTTGGCGCGGGGTTGGCTTGAAGAGCCACTCGCCTTGGCTGGTTGAGGTTTGGTGGGAGATTTGGTCTCCGTCGCCAAATTATCCTTCCGCTTTGTCTGGAGGGAGGTGTCTGGCGCTCGCCTAGTTGACCTCTCCGGCCGCGGCTTGCCTTCTTCTGCCCTGACGCAGGCAACAATCTCCTCAGCCTGTTCACCTTGTTGGACTAATTGTTTCCAGGTGCGGCTTTCAGGAACTCCTATTTGAGCAAGGAGTGAGGTTTGGAGGTTGTGGCGGCATGTTTCCACCAGGGTGGCCTGGGTCATACCGCTTGGACATCGGAGTGCCACGTTCCGAAATCTTTCCACGAAAGATTTGACGGACTCTCCCTTTCGCTGTCTCGTAGCTAACAGGGTGGGCATTGTGACCTCGGAGTCATCTTCGAAGAAGCGTGTTAAGAACAGCTTCTCCAAGTCACCCCAGTTCTTGATAGAACCTTCCGGGAGTTTCATGAACCACTCAAAGGCCAACCCTTTCAGGGTGCCGATGAACAGTCGCGCCAGGATGGCATCATTATCTACTACATTTCCGGTTTGGGATTTGAAGTAGTAGATGTGCTGATTAGGGGACCCCTTCCCATCAAAGGCTTGGAGGGTTGAACTTAGGAGGGTACGGGACTAAATCCCACTCAGCTGGATAGGGCCGGACCACTCCAGCTTCTTGGAGGTCTTTGCGACTGGTAAGGGCATTGAGGCGTTCCTCCATTTGACTCATCCTTTTAGCATGAGCCTTCCCTGGGTCTCGGTCGCCCTTTGACGAGGGTTTGGACGAGCCAGAAGTAGATCAAGGCTTCTCTTCAGAAGGCTCGGAAGATGAGCTTCCTCCCTTTCTCTCTCTGTCCCTCGACCTCCTAGGAGGAGATCTCCTCCTGTCTTCGAGCAGCTGTGCAAGCGCCAGCTTGATAGCATCGATAGATTCCTGTTGAGACACAATCATCTCCATTTGTCTCTTTTGGATCTGTTCCAGACGTCTAGCTGTCTCATCAGGAGTGCCTGTCATGTAGGCAGAGGTCTCCTTCTCAACGGAGGAGTTTGAAGCCCCTGATTCCACTACGGCGGAGTGGGAATCGTTCACTTTAATGCCATGGGCTAAGGCATTATAGTCAACTGGGGGAATGGCCCCAGTCCGGGTACGAGTGTGTTGATACACCCCTTCCGGTTCAGAGTCAGACTCATCTGAGCTGACTGCAAGTCCTTTTCCCTTGCTTCTGCTTGTCATGTTCGCAGTAAGCTCCGGGTATTCAACGTCAGAGAAGATTCTCCTTCTATGGGAGCGCCTCCTTTTGGCTGACGGGGGGATCGAGGTCAGCTGTCTAACTAAAGACTGCTGGTGCACACTCGACCCGTAACGGCACTCCGAGAGCATGGAGATGAGCCGTTGGCAGCAGCAAGATGAAGTGACCTGGTGGGCACTTCTTTTCTTTGTTAAATAATCCCTCAAATCCATGGAAGAGGGATCAAAGAGACTAGCCTCACAACGTCGAAGACGGGAGGCATCCATGTGCTGTGCAGAATGGACGCAGACTTCAGGAACGCAGCTCTCGCGTCGCGGCTGTCTGATGCACGCCTGGCGTCTCTGTTGAGATGAGACGCGAGTCTTGCGTTGATGCCTGGTGCGTCCGGGCAGAGACGGGTGAGAGAGAGTGGGCTGCTGGGCCCCATGCCTGTGAGCGCGTGTTTCTTGCGTTTGACGAGACGCAGAAGCTTCGCTTTGGCGTTTGATAAGCTGGTCTTCAGAGGACTCAACTTGAGGAGTTACGCACTTGGGCCGCCAAACGCGGATTTCACGTACTGGACGTGCCGCGGGCAAAGCGCCAGATTGCATGTCGCGTTTAGCCTCAGTCGGACAACCAATGGTTCCAGCTTGAAGCTGACGCGCGCGTCTCCTCTGTCGACGCTCAGCATTTCGGTTGCGTCGCGGAGGAGGAGAGAAACCGACAACATCCTGATGCTGAACATCAGGGGTTTTACCACACGGGTCCTCTGAGGGACACTGACGCGGGTCTTTTGTGCGACGCAGTTGGTCGCAGTAGTAGCAGTCGCGCGTGAGACCACGCTGGCCTTCTGAGAGGCGTTGACGCGGCTCTTCTGTGCACAAGGGACCGTAGCAGTGGCGCCCAAGAGAGCCTCAGATCGAGCTTCGGAGTTATTCCCCGCCGAGACCCTACGACAGACGCGGGTCTTTGGACTCTTGGGGCCAGAAGAGAGAAACTCTTCGAATTTCGCCTGGTCGAACTCCACAACAAGTGTCTCGACCATTTTCCCCCTACGGAGGAGATCATCCTACGCCACGGCTTGTTCGTCAGTGACAAACGTATTCCCCAGCGGAGTCGCCATCTCTTGTTGGACACGGAAAAAGAGAAGGAGGTGTAAAATTTCCTTGAATCAGATGAAAAATTACAACAGACTAATCTTCCGGTTACAAGGGAGGGAGGATGTTGAAGCTTGAATCCCCCCTTTGTTTAGTGCTGGGTTCTTCGTGTGGTGGTGGAGAGTGAATCTTGTTCTCCGTTGACCAGATGATCGTCTGGACCGTCAAGGGATCTTCTCCTTGGCAGGTAGAAGGAGTAACTCAGCCCCGTCTACCAAAACTCTAAAAGAGAAGGTAGGCGAAGAGCAACTTGTACGCAGCAAGTTAGCTTGAAGAGTCGAGCTCTCTCTCTCTGTATGTGTCGCGTCTGTTGATATCTCTCGGTCTCTTTATGTCTATTGATGCCCTTTGATTTCTTCTTATGCCCTTCCCCTTGATGCCGATCGCCAAAAATTTGACCCCTTCTTCATAGCGACGGGGCTATTTATAGAGGTCCCAGGGGTGAACGTGCCCCCTGAAAACGCTCCACAATGAGGGCCAACTTCCCCGCTACATGGGCGGTAACTAACCCACGTGCTTACTAAAGACATGCCACGATGGGGGCTGATCTCCCCTACGTGTGGGCAGTGATTGGTCCCTTAACCAAGGCGGTTATAACTGAGACGCGGGTGTCAGGCCGACGCGTCTTGATGCTGAGACGCGGGTGTCAGGCCGACTCGCCTTGATGCTGAGACGCGGGTGTCAGGCCGACGCGCCTTGATGCTGAGACGCGGGTGTCGAGCCAACGCGCCTTGATGCTGAGACGCGGGTGTCGAGCCAACGCGCCTTGATGCTGAGACGCGGGTGATAGTCCCTCGCGTCTAGAGCTTGAAACTTTGCTTTTCAATAGCTTGACCTCCAGTAACTTTTGGACAGCCTACACACGTCATGGAAGTTTTAGAGTAAGTTCCTTGGGAGTGAGTAAAGCTAGTTGTAGGCAACTCCCTTGAGGCTAGACGGGAATGCTCGGCAGAGGAGAACATCATCGTGAGCGTGGACTGCCATTTTATCCTGTTACTGGTGTAGATGTAGGAGGTGGTCGAGGTTCCCGAGTAGTGGTCGAAGGTCGACATCATGAACTTCTTTAGGAATCGGAGTTTGGTGATTTCCTTCAATAATAGTGAGTTGGAGGGTTTCAGTCTGCTGTACTCCATCCCTTTCGAAAACTGCTGGCTCGCTTGGTTGAGCTACACTTGGAGTAGATCCGCGATGTCCTCTATACAAGGGAACTTCGGGGCTCGGAAACATTTGAGTTCCCGGAGTCCTTTTCATCTTCGTAGGTATTCTACCGATTGAGCCTCGAGCTTTTGGAGGAGTACGTAGATACCCGAGTATGTGGTGGTGATGGTGGATTCCGCGCATTTCTTCCTGTTGTAGGGGAAGATTGTGACTTGCGCTCCATCCTGATTTGTTTGAGTAGCCGTGTCTGGACACAGGCTGCCGGTTCTTTTTTACTAGTAGCTGCTTCGCGGAGCCAGATCATCTTTGTTTGTTGGCTCTCCATCTGCCTTCGCATAGTGGAAAGCATTTGAAGGAGTTGTTCACCGTTGAGCTGAGGCTCGGGTTCCGCGGACTGCATCCGAAGTGGCGAAATGGTGTTGGAATTAGAATCTTCAGCCTCGGAGATGTGGGCGTCGGATAGGTTGGGCCGACTGTCCGCAGGCTCGGTCGCTTCGATAGTTTTCCCTTTTTCTTTCGGATCAGTGGGGGCGGCAGTTGCAGCCTGCGTAACACTCTCCCTTGAGGGAGCCATATCGGCCGTGCGAGGCTGTTTAGAAGAAGAGGTAGGGTGTTGGATAGAGAGAGATTATGAGTGAGGATTCAGGCTCTCAATGAAGGCGCCAAATGATGTACGTAAATTCCTAAAAAATCAATTCACACACCAAAATAATAGAATAGATATAATCAAATCACAGAAAGTAATCGCAAGCACACAGAGCTTATCTGGAAAACTCGAAAGAGAAAAATCAGAGAGAGAGAGAGAGAGAGAGAGAGAGGAGAATTCCACTATAACAATGATGATTATAAGTGGATTTCCTGGTATGCTAGGGTTTCTGGATTAAAATGATGACTTCTTTTCACGTTGAGAGGGATCTGTTATTATACAGGTCATATTAATAAGATAAGGTTGGAAAGTTCCGCTCAGTTTGAATACTTAAGTTCCTTATCTTGATAGCGGTTGAGTTGAACATCCTGATACAAATCGAGATAGGGGAGAGTCTATCCCTATCCGGTAGTGCCTGCCTTAGTAAAAAAAAGGATGAACTTTTCCTCAGGAGTAACTGTCTCGTTTGGATGATGATTAGGCTTAGAGATGAGATATCCCTTAGCCGGATTCATCTCTTCTCCAAATTACCTGATCTGCTTGAAATTCGAATCGGACATACTCTGAATCAGATATTCTGGAAGTGACCACGCGGCACGTATCCCTTGGAGGCTCCATGGACATGTGTTACGATCTCAGATGGGTCAGAAAGTGACCACTACAACGAGTTTCAACCGTTTCTCTTAAGTAGATGAGTAAACAGGTTACAAGTGAATAAGTAAAGTATCTCAGCTTGCTAGATTTCTGTAATACCCCGTTCCCGGAATACGTACTTTGTTACGTATTCAGTCTTTCGATCCTGTTTTCCAAATTACTTCCTGTATCTGATCGATTTCAGTTTTAAAAATCATTTCCCAATATTATGTATTTTCTGTGATTTTCTAGAAATTTTCCTGAAATTGAATAAATATTTTCAAAACCGGTGTCGACCAGTGTCGCTGATCGATTCTCGGATTTTTAATTCACAAACTACTAGGAATTTCTAGAAAGTCCTTTAGACTTTATTTCTTAGAATCATATTTTCTATCTAAATACTTTTTCTGAGAATTTATGAATTTATGAAAATTCCAACGGAGTCGGCAGATAACCGATTCCGGGATTTTTAATTCTAAAACTATAAATTATTTCTTCAAACGAATTTCACCATGAGTCTTCAAATCTTATTCTTGATTTTTGGTAAAATTTTCAGGTCATTCCGAGATACTTGAATTTCGGACATTTTTTCAAAAATCCCAAAATTCCACAAATGCCACCTCATTTCCCACTCACTTCCCCACCTAACCCCACTCACTCTCTCTCTCTCCCACAGCCGGCCAAGTGGCCAGGTGAGGGACACCTCACCCCTCCTTTTTGCAAGAAAACCCCTCACTTCTATCTTAATTCCAACCCCTTTACAAAATCCCAAACCTATATAAGACTTTCCCTTTACACTTTAATCTTTTTCTTTCTCATTTCAACTCAAGTGAGAGAAGCTCTCACCAAACCCTCTCCTTCCTCAAACTGAACCCTAGCTCCAAGAACCCCCCAAGCTCTTCACCTCCAGCTCAAGCTTCTACTTTGGAGCTTGGATCGTAGCTCTCTTCGTCGCCAAGGATCATTTGGGAGCTATCCGTCGACCACACTCTTTCCGGACTCGTAGAGCTTCAATCAAACGGTTCCAAGTGAGTATTTCACTCACCAAGACTTGAATTAGCCCTAGAACACTTGTATCTACACCTCTTGTACACCTAGGTCACCCAAAACCATGAATTGAACCATCAAACGCAATTTCCAGAAAATCTGTTCTGTCACTGTTTTTCCCACTATTAGTCGACTTACCCTAGGAGCTAGTCGACTAGAACACTTAGCTGAAACTTAGTTTTTCTGGAAAACACAGTATTAGTCGACTTACCCCAATTATCAGTCGACTAATCTTTTCTGGACATAAATCTCAACTCTCTGGAAATCACTATTAGTCGACTCCTGAATCCCCCTAGTCGACTAATCCTCCCTGGACCAGAAATCCAACTTTCTGCATCAACAGACTTAGTCGACTTAAGTATCTGTTAGTCGACTAGAGCTCACTGTTAGTCGACTAACCCTCCTACCCTAGTCGACTAACTCTTCCTGAAACAGAATTCCAACTCTCTGTATCCCAGTCCCAGTCGACTAATCCAGACTGTCAGTCGACTAGAGACCCCTATTAGTCGACTAACCCTTACCCCTAGTCGACTAATTCTGACTGTGTGTCATAGTTAATTTCTGTTCTGAATTTGGTTCTTATGCTTGTTACATGTGTATTATATCTTGCTTGTTCATGCTTCAATACTGGCACTACATGATCTATTACTGAATGGATGTATCTCTTAATGCCTCATGACTTGCTATTGCATATACTCGTTTCATGACATGTTAAATAGTAATATCACCACTTATCATGCCATCTCTTAAAACTAAGCATGATACACTTGACCTTTACATAAAAAGCACCAACTTACATATGGGTCGGGGGAAATATGCGGATATCGATACGTGTTCGTGTTTACAGTGGTAGTAGGTATATTGTACAATCATATTCCGGTCTAACCTGCGGTACACCAGGGGACCGAGGGGAGTGCTTGCTCCCTATTCCTGAATCAGTCATGACTAAGGGCATACATAAGACCCTCCTGAATAGCCTAGCGGCTGGCTTCCGTCACCAAGCAACGGAACAATCCTGGACCGTTATCCCGGGCATGTACGGGGTCCACTGTAAACATAGTTCGTCGATACCCCCGCTGTTTCCAATAACAACCTTGAGTTACTAGGATATGGATCTATGTGCGCTGGGACGCTGGGTCACATAGCTAGATATCACAGTAAAGCAAGTAATAATAATAATAGACCATAGCTATGCATTCATTCCATGCTGACTTCAGTTCTATATGTTTTCCCTACCTGTTGATTTATATTCATTATACTGTTCCAGCTTTCCTTATTCATGTATCTTAGCCACTTGGCTGTAATTGTTATTGTTTGTATGTCTTGATCCCTTGGATTTGCATATTCAGATTCCGAGGCTTGGGTCGAAGTGGAGCCATCCACCGAAGATCAGGCCTTCTTTAGTGAGCAGGCAGATTAGCTCCGGTCCCTGTGCCAGATCCTACTTTTGACTCACGGGATCTTCATCCTACTCGTGAGCTCTATTTGTACTTTCGTTGTATCTTTTGCTTTTGGACTTGTTGTGATAAATGATACATGAAATGTGTAATATTTTATCATACTTTGTGATGACTTGTACCTGTACTTCTCTGTTGGCATATTTATAGATATCACGCTTTACCGTGTACTCTGATCTTTATTGTACTTTTTGCTTGGCGTATATACGTGTGGGGCATTTTCTGACCTACGTATATACGTCGCAGTGACGTCCCCGTATCTGTGGAATCGGGGCGTTACAGGTTGGTATCAGAGCCTAGGCTCTCACACCTAAAGTACAATCAAGCAGCAAATTAATAATTTGCTGATGCCAACTACAATGTACGAAGTTGTCTAGTCCTTCTTGATTCCTTCTTGATTTCCATCCCTTGTGTCCTAAATTCCTTCCATTTTTCCAATCTCAGTTATCCTTTACCAATCGGTATGGAGAGAAGGACATGACGTAACAACTCTGGGCAAGCCTCTAATGGACCCACTGGAGACCATGTGGATATTCTGAGAGTCATTCAGACTATGATGGAGAACCAGCAGCAGCAGACGGAGCTCCTCCGGCAGGAATTGGCAGCTCCCAAGGAGTAGAGGCCCGGAAATGTATCGGACTTCAGGCGACTGCAACCAGCCATCTTCACGGGAGAAGAGAAGCCCTTGGATGCTGAGCAATGGCTGACAGATACCGCAGACTTGTTGAATGCGGCCAGAGTACCGAAGGAGAATCAAGTGGAAGTCGCCAAGATACAGCTGAAGGACATAGCCAGAACTTGGTGGCTAGCTGAGGAGGCCAGATTGGAGAAACCTGTCACCTGGGACACGTTCTCCAAGAGCTTTTATAGCAGGTTCTTCCCTGTCACTGCTCAGAAGGACATGGAAGAGCAATTCATCAGGCTACAGCAAGGGAGTAGGTCCGTGGACGAATATGCCGCGGAATTTCTCAGGCTGAGCCGCTTTGCCCCGTACATGGTGACGGATGAGGAGAAGCGGGCAAGTAGGTTCCAGCAGGGCTTGCAGATGGACATTCAGATGTTCTTAATGCCCCAACAGCTGAAGACTTATTCAGAGGTTCTTACCATAGCTCGGGAAGTGGAGCGTGGGTTGGAGAAGAAGCAAGAGGATCAGATGAGGAACCAGGCCATGAAGAGGCCGTTTCCACCAATGGGGAGAGGAGGCCCATTCAGAGCAGCGAAGGTGCAGATGAGGCAGCAATTCAGACCAGCTCCTTACCAGGCGGGCCAACCATCGGCCTTCTGCAGTTATTGTCAGAAGCCGGGCCACATTCGTCAGTATTGCCGTAGGGCAAATGGATTGTGTTTAGTGTGTGGATCCAGGGATCATTCTATAGAAGCCTGTCCGCACAGAAGGATGGGGATAGCCGGCCAAGCTGTGCCAGCACTTCAGGGACCGGTTGGACAGAGAGCACTTCCAGGACCACCGGGGCAGAGGAATCAGGGACCAGTGATGAGGAGAGCTCCTCCCCTTCCACCACAGCAAGCTTATCGCCCAGTCCAGAGGGGAGCTAGGACAGCAGCAGGGCGTGGAAGAGGTCAGGCCTACAATTTGACAGAAGTGGAGGCTGAGACTTCAGAGGAAGTGATAACAGGTAATATCAGAGTGCATTCTCAACCTGTTCTCGCTCTCTTCGATTCAGGTGCATCACATTGTTTTATCTCAGATCATTTTGTGGCATTGCATTCCATACCTGTTAAATCTTTAGACCACAAGTGGGAGATTAGTACCGGGAATGGAGTAGTCATGTCTTCTAGGGTCTGTGCTGATTGTCCAGTGGAACTTTGTGATAAGACCTTGGCCATAGATATGCTCGTGCTAGACACTAAAGGGTACGACGTAATCTTAGGCATGACCTGGCTCAGTCAGTACCATGCAGTTATTGACTGTAGGGAGAAGAAGATTATTTTCAGGATTCCCCGTCAACCGGAATTTCAATTTTGTGGTGAGGTGAAGTCTACCAAGAGAAAGACTCGGTTGACTACTTCAGAGGTTCAGAAAGGAGTACCGGTGTGGGATGAATTTCCAGGAGTGTTTGCTGAGATCTCAGGACTGCCACCAAAAAGGGTGATCGAGTTCTCAATTGATACTGTGCCTGGGACAGCTCCTATATCTAAGGCTCCGTACAGGATAGCACCGACGGAGCTAGAGATTCTGAAGAAGCAGCTGCAGGAGTACTCTGATAAGGGATTGATTCGGCCAAGTGCTTCGCCATGGGGTGCTCCAGTGCTATTGGCGAACAAGAAGGATGGTGGTAAGAGACTTTGTATTGATTACAGGGAATTGAACAAGGTTACCATCAAGAACAAGTATCCCTTGCCAAGGATTGATGATTTGTTTGATCAGCTTCATGGAGCCCGGGTATTCTCTAAGTTGGATTTGCAGTCGGGGTACCATCAGCTAAGGATGAAGACAGAGGATATCCCGAAGACGGCATTCAGGACCCGTTATGGCCACTATGAATTCCTAGTTATGCCTTTCGGAGTCACCAATGCCCCTGCAGTTTTCATGGATTTGATGAACCGAGTGTTCTCGCCCTACCTGGATCAGTTCGTTGTTGTCTTCATAGATGACATCTTGATCTATTCCAAGAACAACAAGGAGCATGCAGAACACTTGAGGATTGTGTTGCAGACCCTCCAGCAGGAGCAGCTTCATGCCAAGAGGAGCAAGTGTGACTTCTGGTTGGACAGTATAGCCTTCCTTGGGCACATTGTTTCAGCAGAAGGAATCTCGGTGGATCCCAGCAAGGTCCAAGCAGTGAAGGATTGGCCAATTCCGAGGACGGTGACTGAGGTTAAGAGTTTTCTTGGACTAGCAGGATATTACAGACGCTTTGTCCAGGATTTCTCTAGGATTGCAGCCCCGTTGACCAAGCTCACCCGGAAAGGAGAGAGGTACATTTGGACTGGGGAATGTACTGCAGCATTTGAGCAGTTGAAGCAGAGGCTCATTTCAGCTCCGATCTTGAAGACTCCCTCAGGGAGAGGAGGGATGGTCATTTACAGTGATGCATCAGGGAAAGGCCTGGGGTGTGTGCTTATGCAACATGATCATGTTATAGCATATGCATCTAGGCAACTGAAGACTCATGAGCGGAATTACCCAACTCATGACTTGGAGCTTGCAGCTGTGATTTTTGCCTTGAAGATTTGGAGGCATTATCTTCTAGGGGATAAGGTGTTGATATACACGGATCACAAGAGCCTCAAGTATATATTCTCACAGAAGGAGTTGAACATGAGGCAGAGGCGGTGGCTGGAGCTGATGGCGGACTATGATATTGACTTGCAATACCATCCAGGCAAGGTCAATACAGTACCGGATGCACTGAGCAGGATGCCAGAGAATAGGGTGCTTGTCCAAATCACTCAGCAGAAGGAGTTGATTCAGGACATTATCAGATTGGACCTGAGGTTGGTTCGGGAGACTGAGGAGGCAGGACAGCTCATGGCTTTGCAGATTCAGTCAACATTAATAGATGAGATCAAGGAAGCTCAGAAGGAAGACCCCAGATTGCAACAGTTCCGAGCTCAGGTAGAGGCTGGATTGAGGACTGATATCAGTATTCGTCCGGATGGTGCCTTATATTTTGGTAGCAGGCTTTGTGTTCCCCAAGGAGAAGTTCGGCAGAAGATTTTGGCGGAAGCTCACAATTCAGCATATTCCATACACCCGGGGGGAAACAAGATGTATCAGGATATGAAGAAGCAGTTTTGGTGGAATGCCATGAAGAGGGAGATAGCCCAGTTTGTTGCCAAGTGCTTGGTTTGTCAGCAGGTTAAGATTGAGCATCAGAGGACGGCGGGACTTCTGCAACCTTTACCGATTCCCGAGTGGAAGTGGGAGCACATTACCATGGATTTTGTTACGGCATTGCCTCGAAGTCCTAAAGGTAATAATGCTGTGTGGGTAATCATTGACCGTCTCACCAAGTCAGCTCACTTTATACCATTCAGGGTGGGACAGTCAACAGAGGTTCTGGCAGACAGGTACTTGAAGGAGATAGTTCGTCTACATGGAGTTCCTGTTAGTATTGTATCAGACCGAGACACCAGATTCAGATCTCATTTCTGGGAGAGTCTCCAAGAAAGTCTAGGGACTCGTCTGAAATTCAGTACATCATATCATCCTCAGACAGACGGACAATCTGAGAGGACTATCCAGATTCTTGAGGATATGTTGAGGGCCTGCATGATTGAATTCCAGGGATCATGGGAAGACCATCTTCACTTGGCGGAGTTTTCTTATAATAACAGTTATCAAGCAAGTATCAAGATGGCACCATTTGAAGCATTGTATGGGAGGAAGTGTAGGTCTCCGATTTGTTGGGATGAAGTCGGTGAGAGAAGACTTTTGGGGCCAGAGATTCTGATTCAGACAACAGACAAGGTCAGGATTATCAGAGACCACCTCAGGGCAGCGCAGAGTCGGCAGAAGAGTTGGGCTGACACACAGAGAAGGCCATTGGAATTCCAGACCGGAGATCATGTATTCCTGAAGATATCACCTACCAAAGGAGAAATCCGGTTCGGTACGCGTGGAAAACTTAGTCCAAGATATATCGGCCCATTCGAGATTTTGGATCGAGTGGGAGAGGTGTCTTACAGGTTGGCGTTACCGCCATCTTTGGATGGAGTTCACGATGTATTCCACGTGTCACAGCTGAGGAAGTATGTGAAAGATGATAGTCATATTCTGGATCATTCCGAGCTGGAACTACAACCGGACTTGTCATATCAAGAGCAGCCGATGGCTATTTTGGACAGGAGTGTCAAGGCATTGAAGAACAGAGCTATACCATTGGTGTTGGTGTCTTGGAACAGGCATGCCCCAGGAGAGGCCACGTGGGAACGAGAGGATGTCATCCGTGAGCGTTACCCTCATCTCTTCACAACTTGATTGGTAAGACTCTTCCTTTCATTCTTATCTATCGGCATTTTCCTTCTTATCCTTATTTATCTGTTCCCTTTCACTTTACGAAATTTCGAGGACGAAATTTTTGTAAGGTGGGTAGATTGTAATACCCCGTTCCCGGAATACGTACTTTGTTACGTATTCAGTCTTTCGATCGTGTTTTCCAAATTACTTCCTGTATCTGACCGATTTCAGTTTTAAAAATCATTTCCCAATATTATGTATTTTCTGTGATTTTCTAGAAATTTTCCTGAAATTGAATAAATATTTTCAAAACCGGTGTCGACCAGTGTCGCTGATCGATTCTCAGATTTTTAATTCACAAACTACTAGGAATTTCTAGAAAGTCCTTTAGACTTTATTTCTTAGAATCATATTTTCTATCTAAATACTTTTTCTGAGAATTTTATGAATTTATGAAAATTCCAACGGAGTCGGCAGATAACCGATTCCGGGATTTTTAATTCTAAAACTATAAATTATTTCTTCAAACGAATTTCACCATGAGTCTTCAAATCTTATTCTTGATTTTTGGTAAAATTTTCAGGTCATTCCGAGATACTTGAATTTCGAACATTTTTTCAAAAATCCCAAAATTCCACAAATGCCACCTCATTTCCCACTCACTTCCCCACCTAACCCCACTCACTCTCTCTCTCTCCCACAGCCGGCCAAGTGGCCAGGTGAGGGACACCTCACCCCTCCTTTTTGCAAGAAAACCCCTCACTTCTATCTTAATTCCAACCCCTTTACAAAATCCCAAACCTATATAAGACTTTCCCTTTACACTTTAATCTTTTTCTTTCTCATTTCAACTCAAGTGAGAGAAGCTCTCACCAAACCCTCTCCTTCCTCAAACTGAACCCTAGCTCCAAGAACCCCCCAAGCTCTTCACCTCCAGCTCAAGCTTCTACTTTGGAGCTTGGATCGTAGCTCTCTTCGTCGCCAAGGATCATTTGGGAGCTATCCGTCGACCACACTCTTTCCGGACTCGTAGAGCTTCAATCAAACGGTTCCAAGTGAGTATTTCACTCACCAAGACTTGAATTAGCCCTAGAACACTTGTATCTACACCTCTTGTACACCTAGGTCACCCAAAACCATGAATTGAACCATCAAACGCAATTTCCAGAAAATCTGTTCTGTCACTGTTTTTCCCACTATTAGTCGACTTACCCTAGGAGCTAGTCGACTAGAACACTTAGCTGAAACTTAGTTTTTCTAGAAAACACAGTATTAGTCGACTTACCCCAATTATCAGTCGACTAATCTTTTCTGGACATAAATCTCAACTCTCTGGAAATCACTATTAGTCGACTCCTGAATCCCCCTAGTCGACTAATCCTCCCTGGACCAGAAATCCAACTTTCTGCATCAACAGACTTAGTCGACTTAAGTATCTGTTAGTCGACTAGAGCTCACTGTTAGTCGACTAACCCTCCTACCCTAGTCGACTAACTCTTCCTGAAACAGAATTCCAACTCTCTGTATCCCAGTCCCAGTCGACTAATCCAGACTGTCAGTCGACTAGAGACCCCTATTAGTCGACTAACCCTTACCCCTAGTCGACTAATTCTGACTGTGTGTCATAGTTAATTTCTGTTCTGAATTTGGTTCTTATGCTTGTTACATGTGTATTATATCTTGCTTGTTCATGCTTCAATACTGGCACTACATGATCTATTACTGAATGGATGTATCTCTTAATGCCTCATGACTTGCTATTGCATATACTCGTTTCATGACATGTTAAATAGTAATATCACCACTTATCATGCCATCTCTTAAAACTAAGCATGATACACTTGACCTTTACATAAAAAGCACCAACTTACATATGGGTCGGGGGAAATATGCGGATATCGATACGTGTTCGTGTTTACAGTGGTAGTAGGTATATTGTACAATCATATTCCGGTCTAACCTGCGGTACACCAGGGGACCGAGGGGAGTGCTTGCTCCCTATTCCTGAATCAGTCATGACTAAGGGCATACATAAGACCCTCCTGAATAGCCTAGCGGCTGGCTTCCGTCACCAAGCAACGGAACAATCCTGGACCGTTATCCCGGGCATGTACGGGGTCCACTGTAAACATAGTTCGTCGATACCCCCGCTGTTTCCAATAACAACATTGAGTTACTAGGATATGGATCTATGTGCGCTGGGACGCTGGGTCACATAGCTAGATATCACAGTAAAGCAAGTAATAATAATAATAGACCATAGCTATGCATTCATTCCATGCTGACTTCAGTTCTATATGTTTTCCCTACCTGTTGATTTATATTCATTATACTGTTCCAGCTTTCCTTATTCATGTATCTTAGCCACTTGGCTGTAATTGTTATTGTTTGTATGTCTTGATCCCTTGGATTTGCATATTCAGATTCCGAGGCTTGGGTCGAAGTGGAGCCATCCACCGAAGATCAGGCCTTCTTTAGTGAGCAGGCAGATTAGCTCCGGTCCCTGTGCCAGATCCTACTTTTGACTCACGGGATCTTCATCCTACTCGTGAGCTCTATTTGTACTTTCGTTGTATCTTTTGCTTTTGGACTTGTTGTGATAAATGATACATGAAATGTGTAATATTTTATCATACTTTGTGATGACTTGTACCTGTACTTCTCTGTTGGCATATTTATAGATATCACGCTTTACCGTGTACTCTGATCTTTATTGTACTTTTTGCTTGGCGTATATACGTGTGGGGCATTTTCTGACCTACGTATATACGTCGCAGTGACGTCCCCGTATCTGTGGAATCGGGGCGTTACAATTTCACCCACCTCAATCGCTTAAGGTCTAAGTGCACATCTGTTTGAGCTGCACATCTGTATCACCGTCCGGTAACCCTAAATACCAATTATGACAAATATTTGATAGGTGTCAACATCATCTAGTCACTGATTAATGACTAATCACGGCCCCTTCGTTTTCCTACTGGCTACTAGTGTCAAAATATTTTTTGAATTAAGTTAGCAACGCGTGTTCCTTCATTTTCACGTGAGACTTGTTAAGAAATCTCAGATATTTTTCTGCAATCACACTTTTCTCTGTTCATTTGCTTTTCTCACCAATCAGTGGCCATCACAGTGTGGCCACCACCCTTTTGAAGCTTTCCGGTGTAGTGGGAGAGTACTAATGGCGTTGCTTTCTGCGTCCAATGGTAATGAAAGCAATTTAGTACATAGGCTTTTTTTTTAATCCATTCTTCATTGGACTTGTTTATCTAGTCATCTCTTGCAATTTTCATCTTTAATTTGATTTACATAGCTTTAGAACCTTTGTTGTAGAAGTTACCACATCAAAGAGTCAGCAGGAGTTGGGAAAATTCCAGAAATTTTTTTTTTTTTCTCCTGAAATTACTAAATCTTGATTGTCAACAAAGTACATGGATGTGATTGCATACCCAATTTCTAAAATTACCCACTGTTGCATTCCCCAGTAATGGTTTGATAACTCTTCTTCTAATTCAGGTTTAGAACGATTTAGCTGCGGGAAGCAACTAATTAGTACTAACACTTCCTGTCTAAACACTAAATATCTTATGCATCAGCAATACACTCATAAAAAAAAAATACTACCAACTCCATCTTAAATCTTTAGTGTAAGCTGCATGAATCTTTATTTAGTGCTATTAAGTGTGCTCCTTTTTTTTTTAAATCAACAACTAACATTTTCTTTCTATTTTGTCACTAGTTTAGGCCAATTTGGATTCTTGTTATGATTCTATCACTCTTTCTGGCTTTTAGCTTAAAACTATCCAAACCTCAATCTCCCCATGTTATGCACACTTGAAGAAAATTCTTGCTATTGTCTTTTTTCTCTTATCTCATCTCATCATCGCCGTCAATTTTGGATCAACTACTTCTAGTTTTCAAGCATCTTATTTCTTGATCAACATTTTGATTCTTGCGTATGTACCCACTAAAATTTGGAAGTAGAATGAGCATATATTGCAAAGAAATAATGAGGGATGTTCTGCTGTATTTCAAAGCGGCGGCCTAAAATCCAACGGGAACGTAGACTAGGATTTTGAAGGAATCTTGCGAAAACTTTTCAAGCCAAAGTTGTCCGTTCACTGCCCTTTGCCTCCCACGAAAAGCTCAAGCTGTATTATATGAACCAACTTGAAATGGTTCCCATATGGTATGTGGGCCCAAAGATGAGTGTGTGGGTCAATCAATCACGCCTTGATAGACGTTGGTCACCCTCCCCTCCAACCACTAGCGCTTCCTCTCATCTCTTTGAAATGTCTAGCCATGTTGATGTTCGGAGGTGAATGAGATTAGAGGGGAAATTTTGATCTGACCAGCCAGCCTTGATCGGATCCGACACAGAGTTATCGGGTCCGGATTTGATCTATATAGATATGGGTTATAATCGGATCAATCCGTCTAGCCTGATTATCAAACAGACCCACAGACTAGCCTGGCCCAATTATTTTCTCTCTTCCTCGGCCTCCCTCTCTCGCCGCCCCGCAGCCCATGCCTCTCGCCGCCCCTCTGCCCCACCTCCTCCTCTTCCGCCACTCCTCGCCTTCCTCTCCGCCTAAATAAAATTGTCAAAAAAAAGGTGTGAGCCCGAGTTCAAATCCGAGACCTCTAGTGTGTGAGATTAGCGTGATCACCAACTACACCACCTAAGAATTTAGAAATATTATGTAGAGAAAATTTATTTAAGGATTTAAAATCAGGTCAAACGGGTTAGGTCGAGTCCTATATTGCATTTTGACCCGTATATATAATCTGGTCGTGTCGACCCGTGATGACCTGACTCGTTTAACCTGACCCGACCCAAATTGCCACCCCTAAATGAGATAGGTAGAAAGCCCAAGTTTTTAAAAAAAACTATTGGCTTAACGGGTTCTAACCCGATTGGTTAGTCAGGCCATGTTTCACCGATAACCATGTTGGGATTCAAGGAGCCCATGCAATAGAGGATTGTACCAACACTTGAGACTAGCCACGAATTATACGAACAAACAAACAAATGGAAGAAATTAGAACACATAAATTTAACGAGGTTCGCAATTACCTACGTCGTCAGGGCAGAAAGAGAGAGGTCTTTATTAATCATTCAATTATAAGATATAATTCATGAGGACAATCCTCTCTATCTATAGCCAGAGAATTTCTGAAGAAAAAAACAAACAAATTTGAAATCGGATCAGAAATGAACCGAGAACGAAGTTAGGAAACAACCACAAACACGCGTCTCGGTCGACCGGCTCCTTGCTGCAGTTGATCGCTCGGTCGACTGCTAGGCAAACACACAGAGATCCAACTCTCTGTTAAAACTCTAGCATTACAGTCTGTCGACCGCGCATCGACCGCTGCCTTCTGCTATCACTGCTTTCTGTGGGCGGTCGACGGCAATCTTTTTTGTGCACGTCTATGCATGGCCAGTCGACCAGCCCTCTGTCTTCAACTGAGAATATGACTTCTACAAGCTCTGTTGAACTCCGATTTTCGTGCTATCATCTCTAATGAGTTAAAAAACTATATTAATGAGATTTTACACTCTCTCTCCCCACAAACTAAGGTATGAACGGCTCTGATCTAGTTAGAAGTAGGGTCAAGGTTGGTATAGGATTTTTTGACATACGAGATTCTGTCTTACAACCACTGTATTGATTCATATGTGATCTGAATTGCCCCGCACTAGATAATTGAAGTAAAGTGAAGTAAATAAGTGAAAAGTTAAATCTTTGTCTATTACATAAGTTTTTAGATTAAAATAATCTCATTCCATATTTGTTCCTCACTTATTTATCTCCCCAACAGGTCTGATTAGTGACCTAAATTGTTCATTTGGCAGCCAAAGCCTAGCGTAGGCACCAAGAATTTATATTCATATTATATTGATAGGGGAATGTATAGAAAACCCGCAGACGTTTAGGTGACCTTCAACAATACCCCACAGCGTTAAAATATGTTGACTGATAAATACCATATTGCATGAATATTTTATATTCTTTTATTCCTATTTTTGCCAATTTAATGTTGCATTAGTAATTTTGTTTATGACTTTTGCAGATTTGAAGTCAAGAGTAGTTTTGGAGAATAATACCAAAAAATGGTTAAAAACAAGAGTAGTAAAAAAGTATGTACTAAATTGAAGAAGACCTAGATGAAAAAAAAGATTCCAAAAGAGAAAGCACATGAACAGAAAATAGGCAGAGAAATTTCAGAGGCCAATTTTACAAATTCACGGTGAAACAGACGTAAAAATGGCGAATCCGCTGTTGACTAAGTCAAATCAAGGAACACGCTTGCGTCAGCTGTTTTCTGTTTCAGAGTTGATATTATATTGTATTGAACAGATAAAACACGATATTTTATGGCGGCATTGCTGTCCTAGTAAGTCAGAGGATAACGTAATTTTTTCAGAATACGTCTAGGATTATGTACTTATTTAAGGAATCTTTAGTCGGTTGCCTAGCGCTTCTGAAATCTATGAAATGTTAGCCCAGAGGCTTTTCACCTTAATTTTTATGATGACTAACTTATGAAAGTTCGGTTACTAATGATCTTGTGTTTATATAGTTTCAGATTTTATATCAAGATCTTAATAGGTGCTTAGCTTCAATAAAGAAGTTTAGGAGGTAACACTTGTAGATTCAAGAGCTCGCTCGTCAAGATCGCATCTAGCACTCGGATAGAGTCAAGCTCTTTGGATCGTGTTTGGAACGAGTCGGCTTGGAGAAAAAATTCTACAAGAAGACTTCGATTTGTTTAGTTTTAGTTGTATTTAGATCTTGTGTAAGATAGACTAGTGTTGATATGCTCAAGTTCACATACACATACAAGCTCAATATTTTTGGTTTTCAGTTTAACCAGTTTTGGATTTCAAGTACACATATATATGATTTTTATGAATAGATAGAATCAAAACAAGTTTATATTGTTTAATGTATATTGGATTTCTTATATATACATCTATACTTCATATATTTAAAAAAACTTATTTTGATGGTTCTATTTCATATGTTTAGAGGTTTGTAATTAACAAAACTTATTTTGGATTTAATGTCAAAAGCATAGATATATCTTTTATATGTGTATTCGATTCTATCCATATACTCTATACTTCAAAAAAGTTTAAATATCTTGTTTTTATATTTATACAAGTTTGAGAAAAATCATATTTTCATTTCAAAGTTTGTATTTTGAAAACTATCGATTTTTGTTTAAAGCTTAATTTCTATATCACAAAAATACTTCAAATAGTTTGTAATATGTGTTGATTTTTAGTCACACATATTTCTTCTTCAAATATTTATAAGAACTTATTTTTTTATGAAATTTATGAGATTTTATGGGATTTTATAGGGGTTAAAAAGACTAAGTTTTAAACCCTATAAACCCTAGCCTGAGCCTGTTGGCAGTCGACCGAAGCATAGCTAGGTCGGCAGGCCGGTCAACCGATGTTCACAAGAACGTGCACAAGGCCTTGCCTATAAGACCGGTCGACTAAGTGGTCGACGGACTGTAACTACCCAACTCTCGGGTAGTGTCGGTCGACTGATTAGTCTCTAATTTTGCATAATTTGTATCACATCTTCACAATGATTTCATATTAAATTCTACTAATAAAGCTTTGCTTGTTTGATTCTAGGTCCATGGTGTGCAATGAAGAAAAAGACCCTAAATTACCATTTAATTGGTGATTAAAAGCTTATTAAAGATAGCCATTGACCTAGAGAGCTGATTCTGTGAAAATCTGGGGCTGCAAAGACGAAACCGGGCACATGGCCTGACAGAGGATAGACGGGACCGCGCGCGGCTCGAAGCGCAGCGTGCGCGGCCCCAGTAAGGCCGCGGCCCCGACCGCGTTTTGGGCCAGGGCCTGTCCCCTAGCCCCCATCTTCCCTGGTGGCTATAAATACCTCTCTGGGTTCCATAGAAGAGAGATATGCAGAGTTTTAGGAGTAGTTTCATCTTCATGTTGTAGTTTAGGGTAGTTTGGTTTAGGTTAGTTCTTCTTCCTCCATTGTATTTTCCATTTTGTAGATCTTGTAATAGGGAGAGAGAGTGATACATGCTTGGAATGTAAGAGTGCTTGTAATAGAAGGTGATAATCTATGAAAGTTGCTCTCTTTACCTCTCTATGTTTTTTCTCTCCAATCTCTTTTACATGTGTAGCTAACTTTTCTCTCATGGTAACAACTACTAACCACTAACTTGTTAACTTCTTTTATGATAATCCACATGAATCTAATAGTCTCGGTTTGGCCTTGCTCTTGCAAGAGCCATTGATGGCTCATGATGATGGATCTAACACTCTAACTTCCTAACCACTAATAAGCTAACATTACTTTACTCCATGCTTACTTTTCTATAGTATTGATGATTTAAGTGTAGCTTGCACTTGTTTGATGAGTTGGGCTGTGATGAGTTACATATGGGTCATGCTTTGAATCGCTCTTGAAGCAAGGACTAGTGATGGCCAATGATACATGTGAGGCAACTATCACTAAGAGGTTGGCATGTTAGTGGAGTCATTAGTAGTTAGTACCATGAGTTTTCTTTTTTTTTTTCACTTTGTTTAGAAACATTCCAAAAACCACAAACATATTCTTTTCTATGTTTCCCACTTCTTTGTGTTTCATCGTACTTCTTTTTTCATTCTTTTCTTTCTTTTCTTTTCATTCTTTAAAACTTTGAAGAATCTTTAACAAACACGTGAATCAATCGGTAAAGCTTCTATCACCTCCCATCCTTGTGGATTCGACTCGTTTTAACCTCTATGCTATAACGGAAGTATCGAGGAAGCCAAAGCACACACACTTTAAATCTTAACTTCAAAACACACACTTTTTGTGCACGGTTTTTCCCCAATCATCGACCGAGCGATCGACCAATAGGATTGAATGCCTTTAGGCTCAGTCGACCAGATGGTTGATCAGTAGGCAAGTTTGCCTAGGGCAGTTGACCAGGTGGTCGATCGGTGGCTCAACGATCAGAAATATGACCGTTGGTCGTTCGACCGACAGGTCAACTGACAGGTTAAAACTGACCTTTTCTGGACCCCAACGGGTCGACCAATAGGTCAAAACTGACCTTTTCTGGACCCTAACGGCTATATTCTTGAGAGCCTATAAATAGGGTTCTCTCAAGCTATTTTCACCAAGATTTTTAAGAGCTATTCTCTCATCTTTTCAAGTATTTTTGCAGCTAGTTTAAAAGAAGTTTTTGAGCCTAAAATCTTTATCTTTTATTTATTTTCAAAGTGTTGGAAAAATTAAAGAAAAAGAAGTCTTTGAGAAATTGGTTTTGATCTTTATTTACATATCTATCTACTGCTTTTCTCAAGTATTTTTCTCTTATTATTCTCTTTTTCAAATACTTTGTTTTTCTCACACTTGAGCTATCATCTCTAATCCTATCTATAGGATCTTATTTTTGAGAGAAAAATTGTTTGTGGTCTATTGTGATCACTAAGTACTTTTTGTGACTATTAGATCATCAAGATTGTAATTTTTTCTTTGCTTTGGCTTTGTGCCTGTCCCACTTGTACAGAGGTGATTGTGTTTTAGAGTGGAATAGTGTACTCTAAGTGTAGAGTTATAATTCCTCAGTGGAGGTCCCTTTGTGGAAGGTCCTGTGTGGGTGATTAGTCTACAATTCTGCATTATTATGTCGCATTCTCTCACAGTTTTTATGAATAAATAGTCGTCTAAATCGTGTTTTGGTCTTAATTGCAGGTAAATCCAAAGTCTAAGGGCAAAGATGGAATAAGAGGCTAATTCAGCTCAATTTATGCTAATTAATCCCGCAATTACTTGGAGGCCAAGCAAAGGATTTTCTAGAACATGCATTGTACCTAGACTCCTGAGCTGTCAGACGAATATTCGGGCGAAAGTACCAGAAATAGGATATACCTGGAAGCAGCTAGAAGCCAAACGAACGCGTGGACGAAATCCAGAGACATGATTCCCTAGGATTGTCGCATTTCCACGGCAATCCTTGGGAAAACGCGGCAATCCTAGGGATCCACGCGTTGATTTTCGACGCGTGGCCCCGTCTCTTCTTCTGGATTCTTCTGAGCCCTATAAATAGCCCTGCAGAGGCCAAGAGCGAGAGCAGTCTTCGTTTTTAGGAGTAGGTTCTGATTCTAGGTGTAGTGTAGGTGAGTGTTCTTCATTTCTTGTATTTTCTTTTCTTTTTAAATCATTGTAGTAGGGCTGAGTGATTCATAGAGAGAGAGATTGAGAGGGATTGATGTAATAGAGAGTGACACTCTATGTAAAGGTGCCTCCTTTCTCCTCCATTGTAATCTCCTTCACCTTCTAACATGATGTTTTGTTGCTAGTTTTTCTTCTCATGGCAATCTAACTACTAACCACTAACCTATCTAACCACTTACTTGATAATCCACATGAATCGGGTTGCCTCTACAAGGCCTTGTTCTTGCAAGAGCCATTGATGGCCAAAGATGATGGGTTCTAACATCTAACTTGCTAACTTGCTAATTTGCTAACTAAGCTAACTCTCTTTTACTTCATGCTCTTTTATTTCATGCATTCTTTTAATTGTTGGTGAGTTGATGCTTGTACTAGCTTGTTCTTGTTGCAATGTTTTGATTGTGAAGAACCATCGGTGAGCCATGCTTTGTATCGTCTCTTTGAAGGCAAGAATTGTGATGGCCGAGGATCAAAATGTGAGGCAACTATCTCGAAGAGGTTAGCATGGTTAGTGGAGCACTTAGTAGTTAGTAGCCATGAGTTTTCTTTTTCTCTTATTTTAGAAATAGTTTTCCAAAATTCTTTTCTCATTTTTCTATCGGTGTTTTCATCGCCTTCTTAGTTCAACTTTGTTCCATCTTCTTTTCTATTCGTTTTTCCGAACCACTCTTCTATTTGATTTTTGCATCGCCGTTTTCATCGCTCTCCTCACCTACCACATTCTGAATTTCTTTTCTTTTTATTTTTCATTCTTTTCATTCTTTCAACAAAGAAGAATTGTTAACAAATAACGGGAATAGAAACTGTTAATGCTTCTATCACCTCCCTTCCCTGTGGATTCGACCCGTTAAGCCAATGCTATAACGGAAGTATTGTAACGCCCCGATCCCAACGATACGGGAACGTCACTGCGACGCATATACGTAGGTCAGGTGGTGCCCCCACGTATATACGCTAAGCATAAGTACAGCGAGTATCAGAGTATAACACACAGCGTGATATAATCATATGCCAACATACAAAAATAGAAGTACAGAGTTATACAAGTCATGATAAACATAATCACCATACAAGTGTCCTTTTATCACAACCCAAGTCCATAAGATACAAGACACAACCAAAAATACAAAAATGCTCACGTATGGACGGAGATTACGTGAACCAAAAGAAATGTCGGGCGCGATAGGACTAGTGCTGGTCGGCCTGCTCACCAAGATAAGCCCGGTCCTCAGCGGAGGGCTCTACCTCGTCCCAAGCCTCGGAATCTGAATATGCAAATCCAAAAGGGTCAAGACATAATACAAGAAATAAAGATAGCCAAGTGGCGACGGAATCATAAGTAGAGGTGATGAAGTAGTGATAACTAACAACAATACATGGCAAGGGATGTAAACTAAATAAGATAAAGGCATATGCAATAAATCTACAATAATGTCTTATTATTATTACTTGTCTTACTGTGATATCTAGCTATGTGACCCAGCGTCCCAGGGCACATAGATCCATATCCTAGTGAAACAAGGTTGTTATTGGAAACAGCGGTTGTATCGACGAACTATGTTTACAGTGTGTCCCGTGCATGCCCGGGACCACGGCCCAGTATTGTTCCGTTGCTAGAAGACGGAACCTGCCGCTAGGCTACAGGAAAGGGACTTATGTATGCCCTTGTCATGACATGAAACAGGAAGGGAGGAAGCACTCCCCTTGGTCCCCTGGAGTACCACAGGTAAGACCGAAATATAGTGCACATCCTAATACCACTGTAAACACGAACACATACCGATATCCGCACATTTCCCCCGAACCCAATGTAAGTTGGTGTATTTTATACAATGTCGGATATATCATGCTTGGTTTTGGAGATAGCATGAAGAAGTGGTGATAATCCATTTTCGACAAGTTATGAAATGCAAATATATAACAACAAGTCATGGATTGATATAATGTACCAACAAATCATGAAGCATGAATAAACAAGATATATCAGGTAACCAGTCATGTAGTACAAGTACACAGTATAAACAAGACTAAAACATGCATATAAATATACTAGGGTAAGTTCAGAATTAAGTGGGAAGAAGTCTGAATTCTGTCCCAGAATTTGGCCTGGCGGTCGACCTCCGGTCGACTGCCGGTCGACTGGGGAAATGAACTGGCGGTTGAGTCCCGGTCGACTGCCGGTCGACCGTACCGAGTGCGAGAGCTCCAGGTTTGGGCCGGTCGACTGCCAGTCGACTGGTCCAAGGCAATTTGTGAAGCCGGTCGAGTCAGCGGTCGACTGCCTGTCGACCGCCCGTTCAAGTCGTGCAGGTTGTGCACATCGGCAGAGTCCCGGTCGACTGCCGGTCGACCGGTCCTCTGGAAATTTCTGCTGTTAGAGCAGAAAATCAGGATTCGTGTGAGTTGGTTATATCAGTGAAAAATTGGGATTTTTACAGCATTAGGGGGCCTGATTTAACATTACAAATACATTAGGACAAGGCCTAGTCTTGGTGATTAACACAATTACATGGAAAGGCTAGATTTGAACTTAAATGACCTAAAAATTAGATTTTTATGTTAGACATATACATAGATCTCTACCCTAAGCATGTGGGGTTGATGATCTAGGTCTTGGTGAGTAAGGACTCACCTGGATTGTCCAATTAGGGCTGGATCCAAGGAAGAAGATGGTGAGGGCTTCAATCTACCCTTGTTCTTGAAGCTAGGGTTGAAGATCTTGCCCTTTGGTGAAGCTTGGAGTGGAGATGGAGGTTCCTTGATGAGGCTTGATGAATCCCTTGTGATCTAGAGGTGGAGATGAAGAGGTTGGGTTCACTTGGAGCTAGGGTTTGTGGAGAGGAAGATGGAGATTTGGGAGAATCCTTCTCTTGGTGAAGAAAATGAGAAGAAAAGGGGTTTAAGTGAAAAGGAAATCCTTATATATGATTTAGAATTTTGTAAAGGGAGTGGGATTATGTTGGAAGTGGAGGGCTTTCTTGCAAATGTGTGTGGGTGAGGTGTCCCCTCTCTTGCCACTTGGCTGGCTGTGGGTGAGAGAGAGAGTGAGTGGGGGTAGGTGAGGGTGAGTGGGAAATGAGGTGGCAAGATGAGGTGGAAATGTATTTTGCAAATTTTGGAAAAATGCCCAAAATTCAAGTATTTTGGATTGATCTGAAAATTTTACCAAAAATCAAGAAAATATTTGAAGACCAATGGTGAAATTCGTTTGAAGAAATACTGTGTAGATTTTTAATTAAAAATCCCAGAAGCAGAAATTTACCGACACCGAAATAATTTTCATAAATTTATAAAATTCTTAGAAAAATAGTATAAGTAGGAAATATGATTCTAAGCAATAAAGTCTAAAGGACTTTCTTGAAATTCCTAACAGATTGGAAGATAAAAATTCGGAAATTGGTCAGCGGTACTGGCCGACACCGGCTTTTGAAGAAATTCATTTTAATTTCAGAAAATTCTAGAAAATCACATAAAATCTAAAGTATTATAAAATGATGTTTGAAATTAAAATCGGTCAAATACGGATGGTAAATCGGAAGATACGGTCAAAGGGCCGAATACGTAACTAAGTACGTATTCCGGGAAAGGGGTATTACAATCTACCCACCTTACAAAAATTTCGTCCTCGAAATTTCATAAGGTGAAAGATAACAGGAAGAGCAACAGATAGATATGGACACAATGAAAGATAACGGTAAAGACAAGAGTAGAAGGAAAGAGTCTTACCAAATCAAGATGAGAAAAGTTGGGGATAACGCTCCCGGATAACGTCCTCTCGCTCCCAGGTGGCCTCTCCCGGCGCGTGTCTGCTCCAAGACACCAATACCAATGGAATAGCCCTGCTCTTCAGTGTCTTGACACTCTTGTCCAGAATGGCCATCGGCTGTTCTTGGTATGATAGATCCGGTTGCAGCTCTAGCTCGGAATGATCCAGAATGTGGCTGTCGTCCCGGACATACCTCCTCAACTGGGACACATGGAAGACATTATGCACCCCGTCCAAGGATGGTGGTAATGCTAATCTATAAGACACGTCTCCCACACGATCCAGGATCTCGAACGGGCCAATATACCTCGGACTCAGCTTTCCACGAGTACCGAACCGGATAACTCCCCTGGTAGGTGAAATCTTCAAGAACACATGGTCTCCGGTCTGGAACTCCAATGGCCTCCTTAGAGTGTCAGCCCAACTCTTCTGTCTACTCTGAGCAGTCCTGAGATGATCTCTGATAACCCTGACCTTCTCTGTGGTCTGCACCAAAATCTCAGGTCCCAAAAGACTCCTCTCACCGACTTCATCCCAACAAATCGGTGATCGGCACTTCCTCCCATACAGTGCCTCAAAGGGTGCCATCTTAATACTGGCCTGATAGCTGTTGTTATATGAAAACTCAGCCAAGTGTAGATGGTCCTCCCAAGACCCTCCAAAGTCCAACATGCAAGCCCTCAACATATCTTCAAGGATCTGGATGGTCCTCTCAGATTGTCCGTCTGTCTGCGGATGATAGGAAGTACTGAACTTCAGACGAGTTCCCAGACTTGCTTGGAGACTCTCCCAGAAGTGAGATCTGAATCTGGTGTCTCTATCTGATACAATACTCACCGGAACTCCATGCAGACGAACCACCTCCTTCATATACTTATCCGCCAGAACCTCTGTCGACTGACCCACCCGGAAGGGTATGAAGTGAGCAGACTTGGTGAGGCGATCAACGATCACCCACACCGCATTGTTACCCTTAGGACTCCGAGGCAATGCCGTCACGAAGTCCATAGTAATGTGCTCCCACTTCCATTCAGGTATTGGCAAAGGTTGAAGAAGTCCAGCTGATCTCTGATGCTCGATCTTCACTTGTTGGCAAACCAAGCACTTGGCAACAAACTGGGCTATCTCCCTCTTCATGGCATTCCACCAAAAGTGCTTCTTCAGGTCCTGGTACATCTTGTTTCCTCCCGGATGTATCGAATAGGCAGAACTGTGTGCTTCCTCCAAAATCTTCTGTCTGACTTCTCCCTGGGGAACACAAAGTCTACTACCATAACACAAAGCATCATCTGGACGAATGCAAATATCTGTCCTCAGTCCAGCCTCCACCTGAGTCCTGAATGTCTGCAATCTGGGGTCCTCCTTCTGTGCCTCCTTGATCTCCTCTATCAATGATGACTGGATCTGAAGAGTCATGAGCTGTCCGGTCTTATCACCTCTCTGCACCAACATCAAATCTAATCTGATGAACTCCTGGATCAACTCCCTCTGCTGAGTAAGGTGGACTAGCACTCGGTTCTCTGGCCTCCTGCTCAGTGCATCTGGAACGGTATTGACTTTGCCTGGATGATATTGCAAGTCAATATCGTAGTCCGCCATAAGCTCCAACCATCTCCTCTGCCTCATATTTAACTCCTTCTGTGAGAAAATATACTTGAGGCTCTTGTGGTCTGTGTAAATCAACACTTTGTCTCCCAGGAGGTAGTGTCTCCAAATTTTCAAAGCAAACACCACAGCCGCCAACTCCAAATCATGAGTTGGGTAATTCCTCTCATGAGGCTTCAATTGCCTAGATGCATATGCTATAACATGATCATGTTGCATAAGCACGCACCCCAGGCCTTTCCCTGATGCATCACAGAAGATAACCATCCCCCCTCTACCTGAAGGAGTCCTCAAGATCGGAGCTGTGATAAGCTTCTGCTTCAACTGCTCAAAAGCTGCATCACATTCTCCTGTCCATATGAATCTCTCCCCTTTCCTGGTGAGCCTGGTCAACGGAGCTGCAAGTCTAGAGAAATCCTGGACAAAGCGCCTGTAATATCCGGCTAGTCCAAGAAAACTCCTTATCTCAGACACCGTCTTCGGAACTGGCCAATTCTGCACTGCCTGGACTTTACTAGGATCAACTGAAATCCCTTCTGCTGAAACTATATGTCCAAGGAAGGCTATGCTGTCTAGCCAGAACTCACACTTGCTCCTTTTGGCATGAAGCTGCTCCTGCTGAAGAGTCTGCAACACGATCCTCAGGTGCTTTGCATGCTCCTCAAAACTCTTGGAATAGATCAGGATGTCATCTATGAACACCACTACAAACTGATCCAGGTAAGGAGAGAACACCCGGTTCATCAGGTCCATAAACACAGCAGGGGCATTGGTAACTCCGAAAGGCATCACTAGAAACTCGTAGTGGCCATATCGGGTCCTGAATGCCGTCTTCGGAACATCTTCCTTCTTCACCCTCAGCTGATGGTAACCTGACTGCAAATCTAACTTAGAAAACACACGGGCTCCATGAAGCTGATCAAACAAGTCATCAATCCTGGGTAAGGGATACTTATTCTTGATGGTGACCTTGTTCAACTCCCTGTAATCAATGCAAAGCCTCTTGCCACCATCCTTCTTGTTCGCCAATAGCACTGGAGCTCCCCATGGTGAAGTGCTTGGCCGAATCAATCCCTTGTCCGAATACTCCTGCAGCTGCTTCTTCAGGATCTCCAACTCCGTCGGTGCCATCCTGTATGGTGCCTTAGATATAGGAGCGGTCCCTGGAATTGTATCAATGGAGAACTCCACTACCCTCTCCGGTGGAAGACCTGAAATCTCAGCAAAGACTTCTGGAAATTCATCCCACACTGGCACCCCCTTCTGAACCTCCGAAGTGGTCATCTGAATCTTCTTCTCAGCAGGCTCCACTCCTCCACTAAACTGGAACTCCGGCTGATGCGGGATTCTGAAATTGATCTTCCTTCCCCTACAGTCAATCACAGCATGGTACTGACTGAGCCAGGTCATGCCTAAGATCACGTCGTACCCCTTGGTGTCTAGTACGAGCATATCTATGGACAAGACCTTCCCACAAAGTTCTACTGGGCAGTCAGCACAAACTCTAGAAGATAAAACTACCCCATTCCCAGTACTAATCTCCCATCCATGGTCTAACAATCTAACAGGAATAGAATGCAATGCCACGAAATGCACGGAGATAAAACAATGCGAAGCACCGGAGTCGAAAAGAGCGAGGACAGGTATGGAATGGACTCTGATGGTACCTGTAATCACCTCTCCTGAAGCTCCAGCCTCTTCTGCTGTCAGGTTGTAGGCCTGACCTCTGCCACGACCAGCTGCTGTCCTGGCTCCCCTCTGCACTGGGCGAGCAACATGTGGTGGTGGAAGGGGAAGAGCTCTCCTCATCACTGGTCCCTGCTGCCTCGGTCCAACTGGCCCTGGTAGTGCCTTCTGCACATACTGCCCCTGAGGTGCCGGCAAGGTTTGGGTAGCAAACCCCACTCTCCTGTGCGGGCAGGTCTCCACTGCATGGTCTCGAGCTCCACAGATCAAGCACCAACCGTTTGCCCTCCGGCAATTCTGCTGAGTGTGTCCTGGCTTCTGGCAGAAGTTGCAAATAAGACCTGGTCGAGCCGTCTGGTATGGAACTGCTCTGAACGGCTGTCTGGCCTGGATCTTCGCTGCCCTGGACGGTCCTCCTCTGCCCACCGGCACAAACGGCCTCTTCATGGCCTGGTTCTCCTGCTTCCTCTGAAAACCACGCTCCACTTCTCGAGCGATAGAGAGAACTTCAGCATAGGTCTTCAACTGCTGTGGCATCAGAAACATCTGGATCTCCATCTGCAGACCCTGCTGGAACCGGCTTGCCCTCTTCTCTTCATCTGACACCATGTAAGGGGCAAAGCGACTCAACCTGAGAAATTCTGCAGCATACTCATCTACGGATCTATCCCCCTGCTGAAGCCTGATGAACTGCTCCTCCATGTCCTTCTGAGCAGTGGCGGGGAAGAAACGACTGTAGAAGCTCTTGGAGAAAGTATCCCAGGAGATAGGCTTCTTCAGTCTGGCCTCCTCGGCCAACCACCAAGTCCGGGCGATGTCTTTCAGCTGGATCTTTGCTACCTCCACTTGGCTCTCCTTGGGCACCCGGGCGGCGTTCAGCAAATCAGTGGTGTCCACCAACCACTGTTCAGCCTCCAGAGGTCTCTCGACTCCCGTGAATACGGCTGGTTGCAGCCGCCGGAAATCAGACACGTTCCCAGGCTTCTGCTCCTTCGGAGCTGCCAACTCCTGCCTGAGGAGCTCGGTCTGTTCACGCTGATTCTCCATCTGCTGCTGCTGGTTTCCCAGCATAGTCTGGATGATCCTCAGGACATCAGCACCCTCTCCTCCGACGGGTCCATTCGGGACTTGCCCGACATTGTTACGACCCGAACGTCTCTCCATACCGAAAGGGATAAGATCTGGAATTGGAAACAAGGAAAGGAGTTTAGGATACGAAGGAATTGACCAACGAAGGAAGCAAGAAGGACTCATAACTTTGTACATTGTAGTTGGCATAAGCAAATCACTAGAATTTGCCACTTTGTTGTACTTTTAGGTTTGAGAGCCTAGGCTCTGATACCAACCTGTAACGCCCCGATCCCAACGATACGGGAACGTCACTGCGACGCATATACGTAGGTCAGGTGGTGCCCCCACGTATATACGCTAAGCATAAGTACAGCGAGTATCAGAGTATAACACACAGCGTGATATAATCATATGCCAACATACAAAATAGAAGTACAGAGTTATACAAGTCATGATAAACATAATCACCATACAAGTGTCCTTTTATCACAACCCAAGTCCATAAGATACAAGACACAACCAAAAATACAAAAATGCTCACGTATGGACGGAGATTACGTGAACCAAAAGAAATGTCGGGCGCGATAGGACTAGTGCTGGTCGGCCTGCTCACCAAGATAAGCCCGGTCCTCAGCGGAGGGCTCTACCTCGTCCCAAGCCTCGGAATCTGAATATGCAAATCCAAAAGGGTCAAGACATAATACAAGAAATAAAGATAGCCAAGTGGCGACGGAATCATAAGTAGAGGTGATGAAGTAGTGATAACTAACAACAATACATGGCAAGGGATGTAAACTAAATAAGATAAAGGCATATGCAATAAATCTACAATAATGTCTTATTATTATTACTTGTCTTACTGTGATATCTAGCTATGTGACCCAGCGTCCCAGGGCACATAGATCCATATCCTAGTGAAACAAGGTTGTTATTGGAAACAGCGGTTGTATCGACGAACTATGTTTACAGTGTGTCCCGTGCATGCCCGGGACCACGGCCCAGTATTGTTCCGTTGCTAGAAGACGGAACCTGCCGCTAGGCTACAGGAAAGGGACTTATGTATGCCCTTGTCATGACATGAAACAGGAAGGGAGGAAGCACTCCCCTTGGTCCCCTGGAGTACCACAGGTAAGACCGAAATATAGTGCACATCCTAATACCACTGTAAACACGAACACATACCGATATCCGCACATTTCCCCCGAACCCAATGTAAGTTGGTGTATTTTATACAATGTCGGATATATCATGCTTGGTTTTGGAGATAGCATGAAGAAGTGGTGATAATCCATTTTCGACAAGTTATGAAATGCAAATATATAACAACAAGTCATGGATTGATATAATGTACCAACAAATCATGAAGCATGAATAAACAAGATATATCAGGTAACCAGTCATGTAGTACAAGTACACAGTATAAACAAGACTAAAACATGCATATAAATATACTAGGGTAAGTTCAGAATTAAGTGGGAAGAAGTCTGAATTCTGTCCCAGAATTTGGCCTGGCGGTCGACCTCCGGTCGACTGCCGGTCGACTGGGGAAATGAACTGGCGGTTGAGTCCCGGTCGACTGCCGGTCGACCGTACCGAGTGCGAGAGCTCCAGGTTTGGGCCGGTCGACTGCCAGTCGACTGGTCCAAGGCAATTTGTGAAGCCGGTCGAGTCAGCGGTCGACTGCCTGTCGACCGCCCGTTCAAGTCGTGCAGGTTGTGCACATCGGCAGAGTCCCGGTCGACTGCCGGTCGACCGGTCCTCTGGAAATTTCTGCTGTTAGAGCAGAAAATCAGGATTCGTGTGAGTTGGTTATATCAGTGAAAAATTGGGATTTTTACAGCATTAGGGGGCCTGATTTAACATTACAAATACATTAGGACAAGGCCTAGTCTTGGTGATTAACACAATTACATGGAAAGGCTAGATTTGAACTTAAATGACCTAAAAATTAGATTTTTATGTTAGACATATACATAGATCTCTACCCTAAGCATGTGGGGTTGATGATCTAGGTCTTGGTGAGTAAGGACTCACCTGGATTGTCCAATTAGGGCTGGATCCAAGGAAGAAGATGGTGAGGGCTTCAATCTACCCTTGTTCTTGAAGCTAGGGTTGAAGATCTTGCCCTTTGGTGAAGCTTGGAGTGGAGATGGAGGTTCCTTGATGAGGCTTGATGAATCCCTTGTGATCTAGAGGTGGAGATGAAGAGGTTGGGTTCACTTGGAGCTAGGGTTTGTGGAGAGGAAGATGGAGATTTGGGAGAATCCTTCTCTTGGTGAAGAAAATGAGAAGAAAAGGGGTTAAGTGAAAAGGAAATCCTTATATATGATTTAGAATTTGTAAAGGGAGTGGGATTATGTTGGAAGTGGAGGGCTTTCTTGCAAATGTGTGTGGGTGAGGTGTCCCCTCTCTTGCCACTTGGCTGGCTGTGGGTGAGAGAGAGAGTGAGTGGGGGTAGGTGAGGGTGAGTGGGAAATGAGGTGGCAAGATGAGGTGGAAATGTATTTTGCAAATTTTGGAAAAATGCCCAAAATTCAAGTATTTTGGATTGATCTGAAAATTTTACCAAAAATCAAGAAAAATATTTGAAGACCAATGGTGAAATTCGTTTGAAGAAATACTGTGTAGATTTTTAATTAAAAATCCCAGAAGCAGAAATTTACCGACACCGAAATAATTTTCATAAATTTATAAAATTCTTAGAAAAATAGTATAAGTAGGAAATATGATTCTAAGCAATAAAGTCTAAAGGACTTTCTTGAAATTCCTAACAGATTGGAAGATAAAAATTCGGAAATTGGTCAGCGGTACTGGCCGACACCGGCTTTTGAAGAAATTCATTTTAATTTCAGAAAATTCTAGAAAATCACATAAAATCTAAAGTATTATAAAATGATGTTTGAAATTAAAATCGGTCAAATACGGATGGTAAATCGGAAGATACGGTCAAAGGGCCGAATACGTAACTAAGTACGTATTCCGGAAAGGGGTATTACAAGTATCGAGGGTACATTAGCACATTCGAGCTTTTCATCGATTTTACATAAAACACACTTTTGAGTGCTAGTTCCACCCCGATCAATTTTTGGCGCCGTTGCCGGAAAACCTCCCACCAACCTTACCCTTCCCTGGCTGATTTGCTTATAGTCAAAGTCTACACCAAACCTCCTATGGACGATTTAAAGTTAGGAGTCGTCTAGGTCCAGGAAACCTAGAAAGCTTGGATTGATTTTTTTTTTGTTTGTTATTTTTCATTTTTTCGCCTGTGTGATCGGTGCACGTTGATTGTGTAATTGTATGCAAGAGTGGTATCGAGATCCGAATTCTGCTACAAAGCTTGGATTGATTTTTTGTTTGTTTGTTATTTTTCATTTTTTCGCCTGTGTGATCGGTGCACGTTGATTGTGTAATTGTATGCAAGAGTGGTATCGAGATCCGAATTCTGCTAGGCTTGTGAGAGTCTCTACACTGCCACATACACCACTACTTTACACAATCATGACCACCAACGTTTCGTTGCAAGACAAGTTCTACCCGATCCGCACATCACTTCCATCTTGCATTCTCCTCCCAAACACAAATGGAAGTAACTTTGAGTTAAAGCCCCAGTTCATAAACACTCTTCCACGATTCCATGGCCTTGAATCTGAGGATGCGTACTTCTTCATCCGAGAGTTTGAAGAAGTATGCCTTATGATGAGAATTTCCCAGTTAACCGAAGATGCTGTCAGACTTAGGTTTATACCTTTTGCACTTAAGGATATTGCTAAGAAGTGGCTTTATAATCTCCCAGTTAGTTCAATTTCTTCATGGGATGATTTCGTTAAGGTCTTTCTTAAAAAGTTTTATCCTATCCATAAGACAGCCATTATGAGGAAGAATATAATGCAATTCAAACAAGAAGCAAATGAACCGTTTTGGAAGTACTTTGAGCGATTCAAAGACCTAGTAGCCCTGTGTCCCCATCACGGTATAGAAAAATGGCGCCAGTGCCAGATTATCTATGATGGGCTCGATTATCAGACTAAGACGCTCCTTGAAACCATGTGTCAAGGAGAATTCTTAAAGAAGAATGAAGATCAAGGTTGGGATCTTTTTGAGGCTTTAGCTGAAAAGACAATCCAGTGGGAATCATGTACTGAGAAACCCACACCCACAACTTCCAGAACTGGTTTACATTCCATAGGATCCTCAATAGCTGCAGAAGCTAAAATCACACAATTGATGAAGAGGATTGAGTTGCTAGAGTCAAGGGAAAACTCTGCTGTGAATCAGGTCAACCCATCTGTGGTAAATCCGGGTTGTACCTACTGCCATGATCTGAATCATCTGTTTGAGGAGTGTCCAGTTTATCAAACTCAACTGTTTCAGGAGAGTACGAATGCCGCATACACCAGACCCACTTACAATCCTTACTCCAAAACCTTTAATCCGGGATGGCGAAACCATCCTAATTTTTCTTGGAGTCAGTCTGGTCCCGAGCAGCCGAGACAACCATTTCCACAACAATACCCTGCTCAGTCTCATCCACCGACTTACCACCAGAACCCACCAAATATCCATTCATACCAGAACCCACCAAGATTCCAGTCATATCAAAATCCTGTGCCTTACCAAGTAAATTTTCAGCCCCAGTATCAGCATCATCCACCACCCAATCCTTCAGACAAAAGAATTTCTGATTTGGAGAAAATGATAGAGACCTTATCTAAGACCCAAGCTTCAATGATGAACAATCAGCAGCAGGACATGAACAAATTGCAAATCCAGATAGGTCAGTTGGCTAATTCTCTGGCTGAAAGACAAAAAGGAATGTTACCTAGCCAACCAATACCAAATCCCAAAGCCCATTTTCCTCTGCACGAAGTTGAAGACTTGGGACCCAGCCAATGCCAAGCTATTCAAATCCTTAGATCTGGGAAGCATGTAGATAATAAGGTTTCGAATCAGTCTCCCAAATCTGTGTCACCACCTTCTGTTCCAGTACAACCCATGCAAGACAGTCCTTCTTCAAGTACACAACCATCCACTTCCCAGTCTAAAGGAAAAGAGAAAGTTGATGAGCAAACATACAAGCCTGTTGTCCCATTCCCAAATAGGCTTACAAATCATAAGATGAATGCTCACATGGAGAAGATAAGAGAGATATTCAACCAAGTACAAATCAATGTCCCTCTCTTAGATGCCATTCAACAAGTCCCATCCTACGCCAAGTTTCTGAAAGAAATGTGTACCAAAAAGAGAAAAGCAAATGTCCCTAAAAAAGTCTTCTTGGCTTCCAACATAAGTGAACTACTCAATGGTCCGATCCCTGTGAAATACAAAGATCCAGGGAGCCCTACCATTTCTTGCATCATAGGGCAGACCACCATAAATAGGGCTTTGCTAGACTTAGGCGCGAGCATCAATCTTCTCCCCTTTTCCGTATATCAGCAGTTAGAGTTAGGCAACCTTCGTCCAACCCAGATGACTATCCAATTGGCTGACCGCTCTGTAAAGATTCCAAAGGGGGAAATTACAGATGTTTTAATACGGGTCGGGGAATTCATTTACCCCATGGACTTTGTTGTTCTTGAAACACAACCCGTACAAAATCACAGAGCGCAAACACCCGTCATTCTCGGACGTCCTTTCTTAGCCACAGCGAATGCGATCATCAACTGCCGAAATGGATCGATGCGTCTAACGTTCGGAGATATGACAAAAGAAGTGAATGTCTTCCATCTGGGAAAGCAGCCAAGGGATTTGGACAGTGACTCTTTTGAAGTGAACTTGATAGAGGGGTTAACCAGCGAACATGTGGAGGATGTTGAGTATGAGTCTGAAGAAGAATTTGAGTTGGAGTCTGATGACTTAAACCTTGATCAGATTGTTGAATCAAATGTTGAAAGGACTACTAATGCCACCCCTATTCGTCCCTTGCACCATGAGCAACCATTGATAGATCCGGTCCCTTCTGCTGAGCTTAAGGTTCTTCCCGACCATCTCAAGTACAAGTACTTGGATGAGAAGGAATCCTTTCCTGTAATAATTGCATCCAATCTCACTAAACAATAAGAAGAGGACCTTCTGACTGTGTTAAGGAAAAATAGAGAAGCCATTGGTTGGACCATGGCTGATATTAAGGGGATTAGTCCTTCCATTGTTCAACATAGGATTCATTTGACGGAAGATGCCAAGCCAAAACGAGACACACAGCGTAGACTGAACCCAATTATGCAAGAAGCTGTTAGATCTGAGATTTTGAAACTATTAGACAATGGGATTATCTATCCCATATCCGATAGTCAATGGGTAAGTCCAGTTTACGCTGTGCCTAAGAAAGCAGGATTTACTGTGGTGGAAAATGAGAATAAAGAATTGATACAAACACGTCTTCCAACGAAGATTTGAGTTTGTATTGATTACAGGAAACTGAACACTGCCACACGTAAAGACCACTTTCCTCTTCCATTCATTGATCAAATGCTCGAAAGATTGGCGGACACGAGTATTACTGTTTCCTGGATGGATATTCAGGATATAATCAAATCCCGATTGCTCCCGAGGACCAAGATAAGACTACCTTCACCTGTCCTTTTGGAACGTTTGCATACCGAAGGATGCCCTTCGGCCTTTGCAATGCTCCTGTAACATTTCAACGTTGCATGTTGAGCCTCTTTTCGGACATGGTGGAGAAATTTTTGGAAATTTTCATGGATGATTTTTCGATTTATGGGGATTCCTTTGAGCAATGCTTATACTATTTGAAGTTGGTTTTACAACGCTGTATGGAAAAAAATCTAACACTTAATTGGAAAAAGTATCACTTTATGGTCAAGCAAGGAATCGTACTTGGGCACAAGGTATCAAGAATAGGAATCGAGGTGGACAAGTCTAAAGTGGAAGTCATAACGAAGCTCACTGAACCAACATGCTTAAAGGACATTAGATCATTTTTAGGGCACGCCGGCTTCTATAGGCGATTTATTCAAGGGTTTAGCAACATTGCAAGACCCTTGACAAATCTCTTAGGAAAGGATGTACCCTTTATATTTGATGAGGAATGTCAAAAATCGTGGAAAGAGCTTAAAAGTAGACTTGTCTCAGCACCGATCATCTCTGCACCAGATTGTACCAAGCCTTTTGAGATTATGTGTGATGCCTCTGACTTTGCTATAGGCGCCGTTTTAGGACAGCGTATTGATAATAGGCAACACGTAATCTATTATGCTAGCAGAACGCTGAATGATGCCCAACTCAATTACACAACTACTGAAAAGGAATTTTAGCAGTTGTCTTTGCGTTGGAGAAATTTCGCCAATATCTGCTAGGGTCCAGGACTATTATTTTCACTGATCACTCCGCCCTAAAATACTTGATGCAAAAGAAGGATGCTAAGGCAAGACTGATTCGATGGATACTTCTTTTGCAAGAGTTTGATTTGGAGATTAAAGATAAAAAGGGCGTTGAGAACGTGGTAGCTGATCATTTGTCGAGAATCCCAAATGCACCTAAGGAGAGTATACCAATTAATGACGATTTCCCTGACGAGCATATTTTTAAGATGTGTGGAGAGCCCTGGTATGCTGACATAGTGAATTACCTTGCTACCAGGCAAATACCTTCTCATTGGTCAGGCCAGGAAAAACACCGTTTCATGCATCAAATGCGGTTCTTCTTTTGGGATGAACCGTATTTATTCAAATATTGTCCTGACCAAATCATACGTAGGTGCCTTCCTGAGGATGAACATCAGAGTGTTTTGACATTTTGTCACAAGTTAGCTTGCGGTGGACATTTTGGTCCACGGAAAACTGCTGAGAAAGTGCTTCAGAGTGGATTCTACTGGCCCACTCTCTTTAAGGATGCATACAATTTTTGCAAGCTTTGTGATAAGTGTCAAATGACGGGTCGTATCACACAGAGAGACATGATGCCCCTCACACCCATTTTGGAAGTCGAAATTTTTGACCTCTGGGGCATCGACTTTATGGGACCCTTTCCTCTGTCATATGGTAACCAATACATATTGGTAGCCGTAGATTATGTTTCCAAATGGGCTGAAGCAATTCCAACAAGGACAAATGACAACCATGTTGTCATCAAGTTTTTACGAGACTACATCATCTCTCGCTTCGGAGCCCCCCGTGCGATAATAAGTGACAATGGGAGTCATTTTTGCAATAGGGCTTTTGAAGCCTTGATGCGTAAATACTCTATTACTCACAAATTATTCACGGCTTATCATCCTCAAACCAATGGGCAAGTTGAAGTCACGAATAGACAAATAAAACTCATTTTGGAGAAAACTGTAGGACAGAACCGTAAGGATTGGTCCATCAAACTCACTGATGCCTTATGGGCATACAGGACCGCTTACAAGACTGTCCTCGGTATGTCACCATATCGAGTTATATTTGGAAAACCTTGTCACTTGCCTGTTGAATTAGAACACCGAGCAATGTGGGCTTTAAAGTAGCTAAACTTATATTTGGAAAAAGCCGGTGCTTTAAGGAAGTTACAGATATCCGAGCTTGAAGAGTTAAGAAACGAAGTATATGACAATGCTCGGATCACGAAACACAGAACCAAGCTTTTTCACGATAAATCCATTCACAGGAAAATTTTTGTCGTAGGACAAAAGGTTCTGTTGTACAATTCACGACTCCACCTTTTTCCTGGTAAATTGAGAATCAGGTGGTCAGGGCCATTCATTGTTCAAAATGTCTTCTCCCATGGTGCGATTGAGATTCTTGACCCGAATAATGGTAACAAATTCACTGTGAACGGTCAACGTCTAAAGCCATTCTTTACCACTGATTCCGTGTCACACGAAGTTCATGAATTGGGTCTTTGTGACCCAGTTTATTTGTGACCACTCCATCTGTATAGTTTCCCGAGCATTTTCCTGTATATCATTTTGGGACCATTTTTTGAATAAAATTTTGTAAATAACAATAAAAAAAATATAAAAAAAAATAAAAAAATGAGAGACTTTTTCTTAGGATTTTACCTCTTTTCCTAGGGTCATCTTCATTTTCCACTTCTTTACCCTAGGTTTGTAAATACACCTTTGACCTAGGGATAAAATTGGAAATTCCATTTTCTCTCCCCCCTATAAATACTCTCCTCACCTACTCCTTCTCCCTCAAACGCAGACTTACCCTCAGATCTAAACTCCTTCTTCCCGAAGCCGACCTCTGAAATTTTCCCTTCACCAGAATCCTTTGATCTGCCGCAATTTCCTTTTTCTGGCCGCAAATCTGCCACACTCCGGCCACGTCTGGCGCCCAGAAAAATTTTGCCTGACTGATTTCTACTTCTAGTGACAGATCCAGAGCCATTCTTCCAGATTCTGTCCCCGGGTGCCTTCTGCACAACTGTTTTTGGATTTCCCCCCACGATCTCGGGGGGTGGTTTGATTTCTCATACTTAAATCCTTTGCTTTAATTCCATTATCATACATGGCCCCGAATTTGTTTGTAGAAAGGGATTTTTCCATACTTTTGAATGATAGTGGGGGGTATGGGCACATCTTTGTGGATAGAATACGTGCATGGAATTGGTACTCTTTGGTCTATGATAACAATGACTACGATGCATATTATTGCCCTGATCTTGTCACAACTTTTTATAATTCAATTGATCATGCATCTGTGAATTTTGACACGCACCAATTTGTAGTACACATGCCATTCGGTGACCTCCTTGTCACAATCCCACTCATTGCTGACATCACTAATGTCCCCATTCATCCCCACCATAGCGACCCCTTGCCATTGCTAGATTACATACCCATCATGGGGGTCCGCTGTACAATTCAGGACCGTGGGCTCAAAGCCAACACGACTTTTCGAAATGTTCATTGCATTGGACGCTGGGTCCAACGCAACATTTTTGGGCCTGACCATCAATCTTCCTTTAACAGACCCGTGTTACAAATAATCCATGATTTAATGACACATAACCACACGGTCTGTTTGAATAGGGCCATCTTCCGTGCCATTCTTGAACATTCCTCCCGCACTCGGAGTCCAAAGCATTCCCATTCAATCTTAATCACACGTTGTGTAAACAGTTCATATCAGACGCTGTCTTTAATACATTTGACCAAGTGCCTGTTACTGTAGAGAGACCCACAAGCTCATATAATGGTTGCTTGCAGGTGCTCTGGACACCCAGTGCCCAGCCTGAGAATGTACCTGTGGAGTCCTCTTCGGAGGAAAGCCTGGAGGAGATAGATGAGCCCCAATTCTGGAGGCAGGACCCCCCAACTGAGTCACGAACCTTCATGTCCACCATGTGGAAGGGCATGAAGAAAATCTTTAGGGGATAAGTGAGGCTGAGAAAGAAGGTAGAGGAGCAATCCTCTCGGCTAGGTCGTATGGAGGCAGTGTTGAGGAGATCACAGTCGGCTGGACCTAGCACCACCGCGGGTCCAAAGCGATAGAGGGAGTAGCTTTATCCTTTACCTATTTCATGCATCATTTCATCTTTCATATATTGAGGACAATGCATGAGATAGGTATGGGGGGTAGATGCTAACATAGGATTTTTCATTTTCTTTCTAGGCCTTTTATTTTTTAGGATTTTCAATTTCTTTTTAGGTTTTCTTTTTAGATTTTACCTTTCTTATAGATTTTCTACTTTCTTTTTAGATTTTACTTTTCTTTTAGAAAAATAAAAAAATATATAAAAAAAAAAGAGAAAAATTCTTGATCCATGTTTAAAATATCAAACTTGAAATTTAGGGATTAAGGAAGCTCTTAACTAAGATTTCTAATTATAAGTTGAAAAGAAGAGTTTTGTTAGATTTTTAGGTTAAGTAATAAAGGATTAGAAAAATTACTAGATTTTAATTCTTTCTTTAGATATATACATTAAACATATTGAAGGATTAATCAAAGACTTTGTGATTTTAGTTATATATATATAATAATAATAAAAAAAAGAGATGTACATAAATAAATAATAAATACTTAGCCACTAACTAAGCTGGTTAGCCGTGCCTCAAGAAGCATTACTGATCACGCCTAAAGGTGGCTAAGTCCTTAAATTCCTTCGTGGCCTAGTTTACTTGAGTCATCGAACCCGAGGGATGTTTTCTCATCTGGTGCCCTAAGACCGTCTGGTTTGGGAGTCATCGGTAAGTGACTCGTTACAAGGGTAAACTAGAAAGCCTAAGGATGCTAAGGAAATGTAAATAAATAAACATTGTATATAAAATATATATATATATATATTATATATATAAGTAAACAAATGAACTTAGTCTAAGAAAGATCCTTCATATTTATAGATGTATATATCTTAGGATTGATGCAAAATCCGGTTTTTGATCTTTTTCTTAAAATCTTAACTAAGTTGAAAACAAAACTCCAAATAGACACTTATAAGAGGAATGAAAAGTTTAGAGCAACCTGAAACCTATAGCTCAAGTTAGAATCTTTAAACATGGATCAAAATTTTCACTAACCCTTTATTTTTCTTTATGGATTTTGTGGGTGCAATCCGCTGAAAACCCTCAGGAGACAACACTCCTCCTCTAGGGTAACCTAGAGGTTTAACGGCTTATTGCACGTGCTCAGTGCAATCGTGTCACCTACGAAAGTGGTGTAATAAATTAGTTAGGATTTTCTTTCTTTTTGCTCGAGGACGAGCAAAAGCTAGGTATGGGGGTGTGATTGTTATACATATTTGCATATTTTACCACTTCCATACCATGCATATTGTATATAAAAATGTGATTTTTAATCCTTTTCTCTCTATTTTTGCAGGTCCACAACTTAAAAGAGAAAAAGCCCAAAAATCTCTTTTAATTAGCAATAATTAAAAGAGATTAATTCAAAGCCCAAAAGAGAGCCCAAGATTAAACCCAGGATCTAGAGAATTCTACGCGCCAGCTCAAGACTCTAGAAGGCCACGTGGATAACAACCTCGTAACAAACTCGTACCAGAAAGTTGTTACCCAACAACTTCAGTTGAGCCGCAAAATCCGGGATTTTCCCGCCAATTTGTGGCAGTTACAGGTCTGTTGGATCCCAGATTTTGCGCCAACGGCCAGGGCTCTATATCCTTCTCACTGAGGGTTATAAATAGAGGACCAGGGTCTGCACGAAAGAGAAGAGAAGAAAGAAGAGAGAACTAGGGATACTCTTGTATTTTGTTTTAGTCTTCTCCTAGGTTTTAGTCTCCATCTTCTTCCTCCTAGAGATTTTGTCAAAGAGAGAGAGTGAGTGCTGTTGAAAGCTTGTAATCAAGGAGGTGACATCACTTGTAACAAGGGTTAATCAAAGCTTCGTCTTCTCTTTGCAAGCTCTAGTACATTTTACTTTGCATTGCTTTACTAACTTTGCTTTATTGCATTTTCATTGCTTTACTTCTCTTTGCTTTACATCATGAAGTGTTGCTTTGTTATTTGTGTAATGGATAGCTAAATTTCTATTGCATGGCTAGCTAACAACTTACATAGCTAACTTCTATCTCTTTGAATGATTGCTTATCTTTATACTTGCATTATGAGAGTTTCTTTTACTTACCAAGGAAGTAGAGTTGCTTTCCCTTGGTGAAGCTTGTACATACTCCATATGACTCATGTGTGCCTCATTTAGAGCCTTGTCTAGAACAAGAGCCTTGATGGAACATGGAGATGGATCACCAAACATATGCTACTTGTAGAAAAACTTCTTTACTTCAAGCTAATTTGTTGTTATGTCTTGAATGGTTAAATGAATTTTGATTCTTATAACTTAGCATCTCTTGAGTACCAATCTAGAGTTCATCATTGAACATCTATCTAGAGAGCCAATGAATCAATATGAGGCTTCAAGCTAAGAACTAAAGGAACACTTATCTTCAAAACGGTAAAGTACTTGAACAAACAAGCAAGTCATCTCTATTGCCAATGAATCAACATGAGGCAATCAAGCATCACCATTGAGTTTAGTAAGTTAGCAAAGTAAAGTTAGCTAGCCATGTACTTTCTCATCTAAAGTTTTCCAAACATTTTCTTTACTAGCTTCTTTTCTCTTAGCAATACACTTTACTAAAGTTCTTTTGATTTCTTTTCCATCATGCACAAATCAACCACTTCTTCTATTTCTTTTCCATGTTTCTTGCATTTGTGTAAATAACAAAGAAGAATCTTCGTTTTCATTTCTTCACTTCGAACCGTAAAACTTCCAACGTGAGCTCTCCTCGAGAATCGACCCGTATAGCCATTGCTATAGCGGAGATTGAAAAGGGTATATTAATCATATCAAATACATTTGTGGAGTGATCAAGCACTTGAGGTGTGTGTTCTAAACCTTCTCTCTTTTCATTTACTATATTTTGTGTGCAAATTATACTCCACAATACAACACCCTTTCTTGTCTAAACAAATTTTTGATAAATTATACTCCACAATAAAACACACTTTTGAGTGCTAGTTCCACCCCGGCAACGGCGCCAAAAATTGATCGGGGTAGAACTAGCACTAAAAAAGTGTGTTTTATGTAAAATCGATGAAAAGCTCGAATGTGCTAATGTACCCTCGATACTTCCGTTATAGCATTGGCTTAACGGGTCGAATCCACAGGGAAGGGAGGCGATAGAAGCATTAACAGTTTCTATTCCCGTTATTTGTTAACAATTCTTCTTTGTTGAAAGAATGAAAAGAATGAAAAAGAAAAAGAAAAGAAATCCAGAATGTGGTAGGTGAGGAGAGCGATGAAAACGGCGATGCAAAAAATCAAATAGAAGAGTTGTTCGGAAAAACGATAGAAAAGAAGATGGAACAAAGTTGAACTAAGAAGGCGATGAAAACACCGATAGAAAAATGAGAAAAGAATTTTGGAAAACTATTTCTAAAACAAGAGAAAAAGAAAACTCATGGCTACTAACTACTAAGTGCTCCACTAACCATGCTAACCTCTTCGAGATAGTTGCCTCACATTTTGATCCGGCCATCACAATCCTTGCCTTCAAAGAGACGATACAAAGCATGGCTCACCGATGTTTCTTCACAATCAAAATATTGCAACAAGAACAAGCTAGTACAAGCATCAACTCACCAAAAATTAAAAGAATGCATGAAATAAAAGAGCATGAAGTAAAAGAGAGTTAGCTTGGTTAGCAAGTTAGCAAGTTAGCAAGTTATATGTTAGAACCCATCATCTTTGGCCATCAATGGCTCTTGCAAGAACAAGGCCTTGTAGAGGCAAACCCGATTCATGTGGATTATCAAGTAAGTGGTTAGATAGGTTAGTGGTTAGTAGTTAGATTGCCATGAGAAGAAAAACTAGCAACAAAACATCATGTTAGAAGGTGAAGGAGATTACAATGGAGGAGAAAGGAGGCACCTTTACATAGAGTGTCACTCCTCTATTACATCAATCCCTCTCAATCTCTCTCTATGAATCACTCAACCCTACTACCAATGATCTAAAAAGAAAAGAAAATACAAGAAATGAAGAACACTCACCTACACTACACCTAGAATCAGAACCTACTCCTAAAAACGAAGACTGCTCTCGCTCTTGGCCTCTGCAGGGCTATTTATAGGGCTCAGAAGAATCCAGAAGAAGAGACGGGGCCACGTGTCGAAAATCAACGCGTGGATCCCTAGGATTGCCGCATTTCCAAGGATTGCCGTGGAAATGCGGCAATCCTAGGGAATCGTGTCTCTGGATTTCGTTCCACGCGTTCGTCTGGCTTCTAGCTGCTTCCAGGTATATCCTATTTCTGGTACTTTCGCCCGAATATTCTCACAGCTCAGAGTCTAGGTACAATGCATGTTCTAAAAAATCCTTGCTTGGCCTCCAAGTAATTGCGGGATTAATTAGCATAAATTGAGCTGAATTAGCTCTTATTCCATCTTTGCCCTTAGACTTTGGATTACCTGTAATTAAGACCAAAACACGATTTAGACGACTATTTATCATAAAAACTATGAGAGAATGCGACATATAATGCAGAATTGTAGACTAATCACACCCCCACACTATTCTTTTGCTCGTCCGAGCAAAACAAGAAAGAAAAAACTATACTATAAGGATTATTACACCACTTTCGCAGGTGACGCGATTGCACTGAGCGTGTGCAACAAGCGTTAAACCTCTAGGTTACCCTAGAGGAGGAGTGTGTCTCCTGAGGGTTTTCAGCGGATTGCACCCACAAAATTCATAAAGAAAGAAGACAAATGTTAGTATTTTGAAAACGCATTTGAAAAGAGAGACATGTTTTCGAACTATTTTGCAAAAATATAAGTGATCTAAGGTTATAAGTCACCTATAATTATTCTTTCTTAAACTTAGTCTCTATGCAAGATCTTGTCTTT